>JAOWBF010000035.1:9001017-9015143 GCA_028566175.1 Vinca major
ATATATATATATATATATATAATGTCAATGTAATTCAATAAGATTTTGTAATGAATGTTTACTTAAGTTTTATCACTAGTATATGCTAAAAGGGCATTTTAAGTCATATTCTGTTTAATTTCATTCCATTCTGACATTAAAATATAATTTTACCAAACATAAAAAATAAATTGACATTCCATTATGGGTTTGGCTTCCAAACACTGGAATGAAAAAGGATTCCGAAATCATTCCAGGTAGAAGCTGATTTTTTTCTGCAAAGAAATTCCATTCCAGTGTACCAAACGTGCTGTTAGTTCCTTTCATGGTTTAGAATTTATCTCCTTTAGTTTATAAATGAAAAAGTATTTATATAGCATTGGAAATGATTTAATCAGAAGATTAAATAATTAATGCGTCGGCGGTATTTGCGGGTAGCTCTGATTAGGATACATTGGCATATATAGATAAATCGAAGCATAAGATACAAAAGGCTCTTTGATAAAAAGACATATATTTCATATTACAGATGAAAACTAAGCTCAATCCCAGTGTTTTGATCGAGTGTGATGCCTACGAGCTTCATATTCAATCAATGTCGGTTTTTATGGTTCTAATGTGATCATTCTTTTTCCAAGTGATTTTAGCCTAATTAGTCACGTTTGTGATTACTCCAAGGTATTGTCTAGGGTAAGATCGCACATTCAAGACACCTTGGGAGTAGTCAATATTGTAGAATTGCCGAATTTTCTCCCAACAAAAAATAGTGCTTAGCGATTCTAACCAAATTAGTCCGGTCAAAATACTCAATAAAAAAGTGAGCATTTTTAATACACATCTTTATTACTCTGAGTCATATACTTCTCATGTTTAGTAGGAGCCAGTCTGACTATTAGTTGCGAAATTTATAATTGAAAAAATTCTTCAAGATATTGCTATTTGGATTACTTCACAAAACCTGCTAGTTTTTCATTGATGACCAAAGAGTTAGGTAGGTAGGATTTTCCTTTACGAAATAAGTGTAGCAGGTGAGCTGACAACCCAAGCAGACACCCATGAAATGTTCAGGTGGGTGCAGCGTGCATCAGAATTAATACTACTGATCCTCTAATACGGTGTCCATATCAGGAGAGATGGACTTTGGAAGGACAATCACAATCCATATTCTCCACAAATCGCTGGAAAAGACGAGTCTATGTATGACCGGTTCGGACATTCCGTGAGATTTATATAGCCTAAACTAAAATAGGTAAATCCTAGGGGTAAAATCAATAACTTCTAGGTATGAACATGATTATAATTAGAAATGTCACATAGGTATCACATGGAGTGTTACAGAGGACCATGTTTGATGTATGACTAGGGTGTTAGGTAGAATTAGACGTAGCGAAACACATGAAGAATAGAAGAACCATAATATAAGTAAACCCCACAAACTCAACCACGTAACTCATAAGAAACCACAACATAAATGGACATCACAGACTCTCTGTACTATGAGATTCTAATTTAATCTTTATTTAAACAACAAAAAACGAAGATGCGCTCAGACGCTGTAAGAAAGACAATCTAATGCAACAACTACACATCACTTCTCAACCCCCACCCCCGGGTGTACATATCCTCTCACAAATTTTGATGACATATCCAAAATTCCTTCAGCCAGAAATGGCACTTGCTTGGAACCTAAAGACAGGACACTTAGATAACAAGGGAACAGAAAATAGACCACAATGGAAAAAAGGCTTTTACAACAACTTCAAATTAAAGTATCAAGAACATTGTCCTAAAGCAGGAGTTACACAATGTTTCTGTAAATAAACAATCCAGACGGACCTCTCAGAGTTTCCGTTATTTTCTCTTCTTCTGACTGAACAACTGACAAGTGAGGAAAGAATGTCATGGAGATCTCTCCGAAGCCAGATCAAGGAGTGTACGGAAAAACTGGTGCGGGTACATTGGTGTTTGTTCTGCTAATGCCTGATCACAATATTGTTTGGTTAGGCATAAACTTCTAAGAAACATTTCTAATCATGCTTTTATATATATGGTTTATATCTTCACTAAGTTTTCCTTTTTATTTTCCTTTGCTGTTATATATATTTGGTAGTGGATCGGTTCAAAAACAGAATTGGATCATTTGAACACATTTCTCCAAATTGATACGTTAACTGATACTTCTTAAAAAGAGGCAAAAATAAAAAATAAAATAAAATGCATAATAGAAGATTGGAATCAGAGAATCACCTGATGAATCAAGACAGTTGAAGGTGTCATTCCAGGCACTGTATTCACCTCAATTAATAGAACCTGCAATTAAAATCTCAACCAGTGAGTAACTAAATAAATACTCTCAAACTAAATGGACACAATATTTCGTTCCCTGTTACTTTGATATTATTATGCAGAGGTCTAACAAATGATTTAGACCTCTACTGTGAAGGCATCCCAAGGGAGATGACGCGCTGAATTTATAATATCTAGAAATCACATGTTATGACATTTTAGGTAATACCGTATCATATGAGACTTGTTATTAACAGTTGTCTGCATCATGCATTTCATCCATACTGGTAATAGAGACCAGGCTAGTTCTTTTACATTAAAGTGTCAATGGCTCTATTGAATCTTCGATGTACTAATAAGAGAGAATCTTCAATATCACTGAATAATCATATGCCAAGGACAAATTCCCTCGATAGTTATTCCTGGACTGGTAACTTAGCATATGCATAACATACCTCACCACTGTCGGCGTGGACAAATGCATCTATACGTGAAAATCCTTCCAGCTGCAAAGTGTTTGCTATAAGTTCAATACGTTGTTTACACTTCTCCAACGCGTCATTACTGATCCCAAGAAGAATAGTTCAGACAAAATGATAAAAAGAAAACTGCAAAGTAGAAGCACAATATCTAAAGCTAATCAATCTTACCAACCGCAAATCAAAATTCTGATGGCACTCTAATGATATTATAACCCATTTTGGTATAACATGTAAGGAGAAAGAATTCTAGCAAATAAAGCAAACTTGAGTTATAATTTTGTTAGATCCTACGACGTACGAGAAGATATAATCTGTCCTAGTATACTTTTTAAAAAATTTACTAGGGGATTCTAATCGTGTAGAGAACAAATCAACGTCATTTGTAAAATCTTTAGGAAACCAAACTTTAATAACTTCCCAGAAACACAGATGGTAAGCAATCGGGGATATTTCGGGGGCATTATTAGTTATTTATCAATAATAGGAAACTATTCGATGGTAAAAGCAAACCCAGACATGAAAGGAAACCAGTTTCCAAATCAGAAGTCATAACGAACCTCATAATTGATTCTGGTGGGGGTGTAAGGTTTATGCCAGTTCCACCTGCCAAAAGAGTATGAATCATATCCTACATAAAGCATGGTATATTGTTTAAAGGGGGGGGGGGGGGGGTAGTGTTTCAGATTATTTATTGTTTGAATTGGAAACCATGTTTTACACACAAACTTTATGGTCAACTTGAGAAAGAAAAACCATCTTATTTATTTTCCTTCGCAAGATAAAAGGAAGAGAAGGGAAGAGAAGTGTCGACCAGATCTATTGAACCAACAACCTAGAGGTTCTCTTGGTCACCCCTCGTATTCTTCATCAACCATATGGAATTCTATATTTCTTTTCCATATCAATCTACCAATAGAAGCAAGAATGTAATAATACGGTAACACCCTAAAGAACGGTTTCAAAATAAGTTGAAGGAATACCTTGAAACTTTTCTTCAAGGGATAAAATGCCGCCAGCTTCTTTAACAGTTATGCTGGGAGTCAATGAATGCATTGATCCACGCTTTCCTACAACACCAACAGTAACTTCTACCCATCTACTATGTCCTTCCCATAGCAAACGATGATTATTATCTTTCGACAATGTTGATGAAACGATTATGTCATCAGTTTCCACAAAAGGTTCAAAGATTACAAGCTCTGGAGGAGGATTTGGCATCTCAATTGTTCCATGTGCCTATGCATTACACTCAAAGAATAAGAATATTAAGAGAAAGATATTACTCCCTCCGTCAGTCTGTCCCAAATTGAATGTCCACTTTCTTGAAATGGACATATTTTATCTCTACACTCCCATAACTAACCTTTATATTCGAGGGGGATTCAAACTCCACTAACACATGGGTCCCACCACTAAACTCTTTAATTAAAGACTTTATGGTAACTCTCTAGGGTCAAACTAATCTCCTTAATTTTTGTGTAAAGTCAAATGTGGACATTCAATTTGGACGGAGGGAGTATATTATATAACTAAATTTTGACATCAAACTGAATGTGTCAGTTAAAGAAGCAACTAAAGAAAATACATATGTACCTTTGAAAGACTATTGGGAGGGATCCGAGGAAGGCAGTCCTCTAATGCTTTCAAGTAAATGCCAAGGTCCTTATCACAGCTATGAATAAAATGTGCATTGTTTAATGATACTGATGTTCTGCTAAGACATAAATCTTTTATAAGGATGGAAAAACCAACCTTAGTTTCGCAACTCCAGTAGAGCATCCATCTCTAGCTGGTTTAACACACAGCAACTCAGATTGAAGTTTGGCAGTCAAATCTTGCCAAATTTGAGGCACATGTGTTTTTAGCAAATCTTCTTTTCTCCTTACATCCTTATTTATGGTAAGCACTCCGAATTCTACAAGCTGATGATAGATTATGATGCTTGTTAATTGATATATGCACACTTGAACTGAATACAAAGGAAGCTTTATTAATGATCAGTGCTTTGCCAAATTGATTAATTTTCTTGCAAATAATGCTATTAATCAATTTTAATCCATACATTTCAATCAGAACCAATTTGGCTACGATTAGAAAAGCCACACAGAGAATGAAAATGTACACAAGAAAGAACAGAGGAATCTAACTGAATAGATATAGGTACAATAAGCAATGCAATTTCTCCATGTCCAATACATTCTACCAGGTTAGCTTTTAACTTCCTATGGTTACTGTCCGGTATTCATTGCAAAGCATGATGGTTGATGAGGAACAAAGGGCTGGGATATAAACCAGTATTCCAAATGTAAAAGCAGAAACATATAGAAAGCAACTCTACATTCAGCACATTAGGATAAACCTTACATGTTTTACAGCAAGGGATGTGGCAACCTTGTCCATGCATACTCTGGAAGCCACCACTCCTGGACCTGCAAATAAGCAAGAAATAGCACAGATTAATCAACTATAAGTTATTCACATGACAAACCTAATACATTATTTTCTCAAAGATCTAAAGTTACCAGTATGAGCAACGCCTTCTGCTTCTAGCAAAGACTGCAGTGTTCCATCTTCACCAATGCCTCCGTGCACTATTCAATACATTAGACAGAAGAATTAGGCTTTGGTAGTAATCGTTTCAAGGAAAGGCCACAGACATGGAGGTGTGTAGGACGACATTCCTAATCATCATATTATCCCATCAAATCATGTGTTATGACATTAGAAATGAATTCTTAGAAATTAGAGGCACTAAAAATTTGATCACTATGAACCAACTTGCTTACGCATTGGAAGAAAATTATGTCTTTAGATAAGTAGCATGTCCAAATTGTCTTGCGAAGAGTTGATTTACTGAGAGCATTGGGAGATAAGAGTATAGATGGAATGAAACCATATCTTTTTGAGCAATTGATACTTTTGGAGAAGCAGCTAAAGAAAGGACTTTTCTGAAAATTTTAGGGCATGGTCTAAACTGCACAGCAAAGTATAGTAAGATGTTTTTACGGGGTGGATGAAAACCAGTAGGTAACTGTTAGAGGATTCAATCGGCTATCGAGGGATGAAAATCAGGATGAAGACTAAAGATAGTGATGTAACATGAGAAAGATTTTAGCAGTTTTTATGACTCTGATTCGTCCATTACGACTTATCTTATGACACAAATCGATGAGTCATCAACATTTCAGCCAATAATAGCTTTAGTTCTCAAGGACACAACTCAAAATGTCTGGTCCGCTTAGGATCATCTCTGCTTAATAACTAAAGTGAGTGGAACTTCCCATCTAACAGTGATAAAAACAAAAATAATTATGATCCAGAAGCAAAAAAACACGACAATTAAAGAAATACCAAGTGAAACCAAAGAAATTAAATGCAGGAATATGGTGACTCAAGATGTATGCATATTAATACCTGCAATAAAAACTGTTGCCTGAACCTCCTTTGCCATGTGGATCCACTGCATCAAGGAAAACTTCTTTGGTAATTCGTCAGATATGTCAAACCCTTTGAACCATTCATGTTTCTTCAAGCCCTCCATTAGATCATCCATTACTTCTTTCCGTAAGTGAGATGTCAATGCCGCTCTCACAGGTTCAATTGCCTCCATACATGCATCAAGAACTTCTTCTGTGGTATGCCGAAGAACAAGGGAATAACTGCAGAATAAAATATTGCTTTTATTTCATTGAAGACAACACTAAAAGGCAACTCAAATAAATAAATTATTATGTAGTACTCTCTCCGTCCCATTTTTTATGTCCCAATTTAAAAAACACATAGATTAAGAAAATAGTTAGTTGAGTTATTTTTTAAGTGAAATGACCAAAAAAGCCAGCTTGAAACTTGAATACAATATATATTGTGTTTCTTGAGTTAATAAATGTTGGGGTAAAGTTGGAGAAAATGAATAAATGCTATGTTGAGGTTAGGAAAAGACTAATTTGGGACAAGGAAAAAGTGAATTTGGGACAACTAATTTGGGACATAGGGAGTACTATAAATTTAGGTAGTTACCACGAATTATAAAAGATGTACATGAATAAGGGTGTCCGTACACACATGTAAGCATCTGTGTATTCAGATATATTGCTTATAAGGGATTCTCCAGAACTCGGGGAGACCAATTAATCTAAATTAGATAACGTAGTAGATTATAAAAGCAGAGATTTCCACTTACGGTAATGACCAGACTGTCCTGTCCAAGCCAATTTCCTTCTTATCAGAATCCAAGGTGGATAAGGAACCATCCGTGGGGGCTAGTAAACATGGAATTACTTCAAGCTATAGCCACAAGAAATTATCAAAGCATGCATCAGATAAGTCAACCTTGCCAATATCAACCGAATCTATAAATAACCAGATATCACAACATCATGAAATGCATAGGCAAAGAGATTTCTTGAATTCATGTGTAAGATTAAGCCAGATTCAGAAAGGAAAAGTGAGCAAAAATCTTCAATATTTGTCGCTGCTACAGTTTTCTCTGGAATCAAATAGTAATCCTATTGGAGACAAATATCTAAAAGAGGACTGAGTGCCCTGGCTAGCAAAGATCTCTTCAAAGAATATATCCTTGTACCCAATTTATTCCTGTAAGGTATAAATGCAAAAGCTATCTTAAGTAGTCAGAGACCTGTGCAATTTTTAGGAAGAAAAGAACATTGATAAGGTTTTAATGCATTCTAATGTGACATCTTTATAAACCTGCATTAAACATAATCTCGATAAAGAAAACTTGGTGCTTCAGGGCACTTTTCTTGTTTGAAAGCTGACAATTGTCTCGGTTTCTCAGCATATACATGTAATTCATTACAATAGCATTTTAGGTATAAAGTCGACACTAGCCGGAGTCAGCGCAATAAAATTGATTGGATTACTTACATCACCAGAAGCTCGCAAATTCAGCCAAACATTGGTTCCACTCATGAGGGAGACTTGCCTCTCAGAAGTGTTTCCACCAAAAATAACAAATACTTTTTTTGTATCTTCACGCATTGGAGGTGCTTTTACAGTTGATGAAGATTTCAATCTCCTTGTTGAGGTGCTCGATACAATATTGTACATCAGAAGGTCGGGAAACCGTAAGCAAGCGTGTTGGACAATTGTCCGAAGGATATTTGAGTGGGAGAAACCAACCTAAATCCAAAAAGTATTTTTAAAAGACAGGAATGGAAAATAAAATTTTGAAAAATCTTTTGCACATTATGAACTAATTGTTCAACGGCGGCAAGGCATTGTCAAATCCAACATTTTAACGTCCATTGAAAACTACGATCATAATATAAGTTTCTCAGCAAATGGACTGATCAAGGGTGGATGAGAAGTTTTCTTAACGAAGACAACGCAGACCTTAAAGCAATTTGCAATCTGTCTCAACATGGATTCTGTCAAATGTTGCTAGGAATTTCTAAACTTTTTGCCTAAATAGTTAGCTTTCAGATACTAAAAGAAAACAGACAAGACTTGAAGTAGAGACTGCAGTAGTCAGTTGAGGTTCCTTTTTCGCAAATCCCAAGAAAAGAAAAACTCTGCAGTTCTAAAACTAAATAGGGACCAAAATACATGACTTGCAAACATGAAGAAAGCAGATTGACCTACACGCTTTAATTTCAGAATTCATTTGACAAATCCATTCAGAGTAAAAGGAAGGAATGTACAAAATAGTGTGAAAAGGAAAGATACCTTTGATGCTTGCTGAAACAGGAAACTTGTTTGCTCCATTCCGCTAATCTAGAAGTACAAAAGTAAAATTCCCAGACTTACAAAAAATAAACATGAGCAAACAACCAAAGCATCAGGTAACTATCTCACCAGGTTGATATCAGTGAACAATATTGTACCAGTCCCAGACTTTCCAAATTTGTTTTCTGTAAAATATGGTGCATCAGCAGATGGTGGCAAAAACCAACCATCAATCCTAGCAAAATCACGCAGGCCAAGCTTTTGAAATAACAAAGAAGCTCCTTCACGGATGCTTCCGATAGCATCTACAGGGAACCGAGGTGGTGTATGATAAGTAACCTGTAAATATCCTTTGGGTAGTCAGAAAGAATAGCATGAAGGAGTCAAATATGCTTTTGTTCATTCTGAGGTAAATGTTCGCATAATTAACAGGTCACAAATTTCCCCTTATCTGACATGCACTTGACTAATTTCAACTTAAAATATTTGAATGATATACCTGACGTGTGGGAAGATACTTCCGCCGGTAGGTGAATATTGCATCCTGCTCACTTGTACTCACATTGCCTTGGGAATGAAGCTCTACCTGTCATAAGATGCATCAATATTAGACAGGTTAAATATTCAGGATGGCATTCAAACAGAATGGAAGCAGAAAACTAAAAATATATGATCACTTTAGTGTTACAAGCATACTTAAAATCACCTACTTCAGTTGGTAGTAGCACAACAGGCTGGCAATTTGTAGCAGAACCTACATCAAGGACAATGGCTGTGAATTCACTGCCTCCTTCAAGGAAAATTTCAACGAGGACTTTGTCATCGATACCCTGCAATAACAATAAAAGAAATGAAGATTTGCATTCTTGAAGCCAAATCGTTACACCACATGCTAATAGGATAAGTATTTAGCTCATGAATTATAAGGCTGAAATATAAGTCACCGAAAGGAAATAAGTTCTCATTCCCAATGTCGTCCAGAGTTCCTACTTGATCTAGGCACCAGATACCACAATCTCTATAACGGATGCTCATTCTTTAGGTTAACTTTAAAAGAATTTCCCCAGTGATATCAATTACAAACAGGAGACAAACATTAGAAACACCTATTCCTCCGGTACGAAGACAACATGTTCAACAAACAAAGCTACAGTCATGCCATAACAAATTACCTCTGAAATGATTGCATTGGCTTTTTTTAAAGCATCGGATACTCCATAGGCCACAGTAACTCCTATGCTGGATCCTGCTCGTGTTGGTTTTACCTGCAAATCTTAAAAGAGATCTTGCATAGGAGCTTGCTACCGGACCAGAAGTGATAAACTGTAAAAGATATGAGCAAAGATTAAACCCCCACCACAACTTTCCCCTGTTCCCTGTCCAGTTGATTTCTTGCAAACCACTTCAATAGCTCAAATGTATCTGCTTCAATCCCCTGAAAACCACTTTCAGACTTCATAATTGAGCAACAGCATAATTCTAGTTAGATACTATACATTCAAGTTCCAAAAGAATTAGTTGGTGATAAAGAAGGTTCAGACTCTCTTTACATATATGATCCTGCATAACCATGCATAAAATATCATTGCTTTTTTAATCTCTATAAAACAGCAAGAGTACATGAGACATTTTGCTGAAAGTGACCATAAGCCTGGAGAGGATGTGATGTGGTATTTCTAGGACAGTGATACTATGATGTCAAGTTCAAGATTTTATTTTGCAAAACCAGCTTGAGACATACAATTGACATTCATAAACACGTTGATAAACAGATAATGTCTATAGCTTAAATATCATCAAACCTAATAAGCATAGCTGACTTCTGAACAAGACAGTTATCAGATGAAATGAGCATACGTGTTCAGGTTGTAATAAAACAGCAACTCACTAACAAACATGTTAGAAGAAAAGACTATATTAAGACATCTAAATCAACTGGAAGTTTCAAAACTCAAAAGCATCACCAGAATTACATGCAAAATTATCCAGACAAACAGAAATGAAAAGAAAGCTCATGATCCAATGCTTAACTGCACCTCAAAGCACAGACTTGGATCAAAAGAAGACACGTAACAGGAAAAAAAATAATGGGAAAATAGTAAGGATCCATGCACTTGTATATACAATGAAACAGAATACCAACAGTGTTTCTCCACATCAAGCCTATTCTATATAATACTCTGATTAGTTGTTCACATCTTGATTTTGCACATTGACTAACCAATACAAAATGCAGAACAACGAGATATGGAATAAAATGAAAGCTAAAATAGAAAATCGAAACATAATAAAGAGTTGGTTTGTATAAAGAAACTCATAAATGTATTGGCAACTGAAATAAAGAAAATTGAAAGGAAAGAAAGATGCAACTATAAGCACCTGGATTAAAAAACTGGGAATAGTTAAGAATCCTCGTCTCTCTAGCTCCAAAGAGGCTTCATACTGTTAATATTTAAAATAAATTGTATCAGTATCAACTGGGAGTTTGTGCCTTGACATAATATTCAAAGAGACTATCATCTGAGGCATCCTGATATTGAAAGGGGAAAAGCAATGAACAAACTCCTGCTGTCAATTAGCTCACATGTTTTAAGCAACAATCATCTTTTCTTTGATTTAAAGCTAAAAAGAGAACGGGGGAAAACGAAAGAGGAAATATATACCAAAGCAAACCTCTGCTCATCAATAGTTGTTCACCTTTTGGTCAAATAAATCATATCCTTAAGTATTATTCTTGGTAACTTGCAAAATTATCCATAAAAAATAATAATAATTACCCATCAAGAAAAGCTATCTTGAAGTAATGACTAAACTTTAGAATCGATCCAGCTGCTAGATACAAAACCAAATAAATTAACATGTGTATCGAAACACCCAACTTTGAACATATTATAATGATCCTTCTTTTTTCTGAATAGTTAACCCAATAAGATTCCAGTGGTATCTCTGCAAAATACAAATCAAAGGCAAACAAAATATTAGGAGTACTGGAGCATTGCAAAGGAGAAACTTACTTTGTCAAATGCTTTGCGGCATTCTCCAGACCGAGTCCCGACAAAAGGAATGTTTGCCTTTTCTAATAGCTCCTGAAATGTTTCAGTTGTTCATATGGTGAAAAAGAAGCACATGAACAATTTTGATCAAGTTTGTAAAATTATTACTCAAAGTAGTAAACTTTAGCTTTATGATAAAAAAAATACTTGGATGCCACCATCTTCACCAAAACGACCGTGTATAACTGGAAAAACTATGTCTACAGCAGCAGCAAGGTGATCTGTAAAGTCAGATAAAGACTCGAAACCTTGGGCAAGGCTGAGAAATAGGAGCAGAATGTGTCAGTAAAAGACGGCTACAATGTATTGGATGGATACCGAGGCTCCGAAATATATTACCTTTCAACCTTGAAATCAAAATCTGCAGGAGTATTTGAATATACCTACCAAAATTATGCAATCAGACAACTCAAATAATTTGGTGCGTGTTAGCAACATGTGAACAGTCTACTGATGTAATAATTTGGTGCTGAAGAAGCTCTAATAAAATATTTTCACGGCTTTTTCTTAAAGAGCAGGCCATGACAAATAACCAGTTCAAAAGATGCAAGCATGCCAAACCTGAGCAGAAGATATGGCAAAGGCTTTGAGGTTGCAGTCTATATAGTAACAACTCACTAGCAAATCATCCCCCTGTTGAAAAAATCAAAAGGGGAGAGAGAATAGAGATCATAATTCTGTAAATTCAGCCTACTGCAAAGGAAAAGAAAGAGAGGGGAAGGGAGTCAATAAAATATAGATGTGAACTATTGCAGGCCAAGTATAGTTTTTGCTTCTCCAGATATTGAGTAGTTTACTTGTCCATTCCCATATTGCATCAACAGGTTCAATTTTGTTTGTCTTAATTGCTAAAATTTAGTTTAATACACTACAGCCTCTAGACAGAGTTTAAATATATAGCAAACTTTACGAATTCCAGGTAGTGTGAGGACAAAAGAGGAAGGTGTCAATAAATTCCAGTGGGGAATTATTAGAGGCAAAGTATTACATTTTGCTCCTCCAGTTATAAAGAATTTGATTTCTAAATTTTTCGTACTTTTCATTTTATTGCATTGAATTTCCTCATCTTTCTTACTCAAAAAGTAATGATCTTGAGCCTTAACACATTGCATTCTCCACCTAGCTAGAAAATATCGAAAGAGTTTTAAATTAAAAATGTGATACTGTCTACTAATAGTAGAAGTCCTTTTAAGTAATCGCATCCTCTGTTCCAAAACAAAATCAAGAAAACTTAACCAAAAATTAGTTGTAAATCCATTACGCAAGCAAAAGTGTATTACATGAATACAAACAATTAAGCAAACTAGTAAACAAAACATCCAAATTATCAATATCCAGTACAAATTTGAGCAAAAGTATATTAGAACTGAATATGATCATATTGAGGATCAACTATATTCCCAATTAACCGCTCATACAGTTGCAAACAATTATAGTAGAGGACTAATTATAGTCTAAATTAACAGCTAATATAAACAATAAAGCAAACTAGTAAGAAAAATCATCCAAACTATGAATATCCAGTACAGACGCAAGCAAAAGTGTAGTACCTGAATATGACCATATAGAGGATTAAACAAATCATCCTCAATTAACAGTGAATATAAACAATTAAGCAAACTAGAACAGCGAATATAAACAATCAAGCAAACTAGTAAAGCAAATCATCAAAGCGATCAACATTCCAGTACAAACGCGAGCAAAAAAAAAAAAAAAAAAATTATAGTACCTGAATATGATCGAGGACTGATCTTACAGAATTAAGAGAAATTCCACGCTCAGCAGAAGGACCTCCACAAATAAGTCCTACTCTGAGAATTTTTTCATTGACAACCTCGTTTTCACCAACAATTCGCTGCTCATCCACAACCTGAGATTCGGTACTTGAAGCTCTGACTACGGCAACTTCAAATCGCCGGCTCTGCCGGCGCCTCAAGCAATTCCTCGGAATCACAGGTGTCGGAAAATTCAAACTTCGCCGGATTTGATGGAGCTGAGGAGTTGTCGTCTGCCGCGGCGGTTCTCGGAGGTTGGAGTGAATGGTGGAGGAGGTGTTGTATGAGGGTGAAGAAGCCATCGAAGAGAGAGGATTGAAGCCTTAGGGATTGGAGAGGAGAGAGAGTGGGTGAACCATATATAATAAAGAGAAAAGAAAGGAAGAGAGAAGTGGGAGTGGAAACGGACGCCAGAAGAAGATGAAGAAGGTGGAAGTTCGTCAGACGTTTTGCTCGTCGATGTCCGTTGCTGCCGTCTCATTTTTGTATTTTATTACTCCTACACAAAAAAATGCGATACTCACGCCCACAGGGCCTCACCGGCAGCTGTTATAGTATTGAATACCAAAAGTTACATAATTTTAGACCGTCCACGTATATTCTTATTCATATACGTGTTTTCTCTCGATCAAAGTAGTCAAACTCGAGATTCTACGTATGATCGGGAGGGCGTGGAAGTATAGTTGGATCGTAAATTTCATATATATCATACTTAATTTAAAAATATTAATTAATTTCAATACTCTCCTAATTTATTTTGATAAAATCTAAATATTTTCATATTTTGATGGTATTTGCTATTATTAAACGAATCAAAATTCTATTATGTGTCTTCAAGTTCCAAATTTCAATTTCTCCTATCAAAG
>JAOWBF010000035.1:9194625-9211510 GCA_028566175.1 Vinca major
GTCTTAGCTCACCGCAAGAAGCCACCCCCACATTGGAGGGTTAAAACTTTCACACTACGATTGTTTAGATTCGAACCTGCATATTTCTACACAATCTGCCACTCTCGAATCAACTGGGCTACCTTGCGAATCTCTTTTTTAGTTCCCGGGGTCTATATATGTTTGATCGTGATTGTATTTGTTCAATATATCCCTCCTTTGAATTACTTTTCTACCTTCAAGTGTCTATAAATTGAAATTTATTATGAATCCCATGATGGGATTCGATTTCGAGTTGAATTGCCATTCAAATTTGGCTTCCTCAGAAAGAAATCTTGAAAATGGATATGGGGTTGGTAATAATATCTGCAAAGATGTTCTTGAGCCCTCAAATCTTGAAGAGAGTAATAATCCATTGCCACACGATAACTTTGATGCAGTGTTGAGATACTTGAATCAGATGCTTATGGAGGAAGACTTGGAGCAGAGGCCTTGTATGTATCAAGATCTCTTAGCTTTACAAGCAGCTGAGAAATCTTTCTATGATGCCCTTAAAGGACAAGTCCCTTCTTCTAATCCCCAAATCACATGGCCTAATTTACAGTCATTTGATCCTTTGAGCCCGTTTAATGGCGAGGTTCGAACTTATGGAGGAGAGCACACTAACATTACTGGGGTTCGTTATCGAGAAGATGGCGAAGATATGAGGAGAATCAAGCAATTTGCAAGTTATACTGAAGAGTATGATCCAATAGAGAAGTATGATAAGGTGCTGTTGTGCCTTTCGAAGAATCCCGGTTCCTATGAAAAAACAGTAAGTGAAGGAGAAAGTAATCAGCAAAATTTCTTACCTGAAGAACCAAAAAGAGGGAGACCAAGAGCTGGATCGAGAAAGCCTAACATGAGGGAAGTTGTTGATTTGAGGAATCTCTTAACTCGATGTGCAGAATCGGTTGCAATCTATGATATGAAGATCGCGAATGAGATACTGAACCAGATTAGGCAACACTCTTCTCCTCATGGTGATGCTACTGAAAGATTGGCACATTGCTTTGCTAATGCTCTCGAGGCACGAATTTCCGGAATGGGGACAACCCTTTATACAGCCATCAGTACTAAGAGAGTTTCAGCTGCTGAAACATTGAAAGGTTACCAAACATATGTTTTAGCATGTCCATTCAAGAGAATGTCCAATATCTTTGCTGATAAGTCAATTTGGGAACTAACTAAGGGAGCTTCAACGATTCACATTATTGATTTTGGTATCCTCTATGGTTTTCAATGGCCCTGCATAATTCAGGGTCTCTCCTTGAGGCCGGAAGGACCACCAAAGCTTCGAATTACGGGGATAGACTATCCTCAACCAGGCTTCCGACCAGCAGAAAGAGTTGAAGAGACGGGGAGAAGGCTGGCGCGTTATTGCAAGAGATTCAATGTTCCTTTTGAATATAATGCCATAGCTAAGAAATGGGAAACCATCACTCTAGAGGAACTGAAAATGGAGAAAGGCGAAGAAGTTGTAGTGAATTGCTTGTATAGGCTAAGGCAAGTTCCGGATGAGATGGGGGAAACCAGCAGCAGCAGCCCCAGGGATACAGTACTAAACCTGGTCAAGAAAATTAACCCTGATTATTTCATCCATGGAGTCCTGAATGGATCATATAATGCCCCTTTATTCGTCACAAGATTCCGCGATGCACTCTTCCACTTTTCTTCCCTGTTTGATATGTTTGATAAGATATTACCGCGAACAGATCAAGAAAGAATTGTGTATGAGAAGGAAGTAATTGGAAGAGATATTATGAATGTGATAGCTTGCGAAGGTACCAAAAGGATTGAGAGGCCGGAGACATATAAACAATGGCAAGCGAGGAATCGAAGGGCTGGATTCACACAGGTTCCATTGATCCAAGCTATTGTAAAAGAAGTTAGAGCCAAGGTGAAAATGAGCTATCATAAGGACTTTTTGGTTGATGAAGATAGTAACTGGATACTTCAGGGCTGGAAAGGAAAAGTCATTTATGCCATCTCATGCTGGAAACCTACCCAGCAACAAGAAAATAAAGGATCAAGATAAGGGCTTTATGTCTATTTTTATTCACTCCAAAATTGGAAGAGTAATATGGGAAGATGTCTAAGAATTTGTATCTTCAGATTCTTTACCACATAAACTTTTCAATTCATCCTTTTCCAATCTTTAAAAAATCAGCCGATTTTCTTGTTATTAGAGTGCCAAAGATCCAAACTTTAACCTTAAAAATCTCATAAAGTTTCAATCTTTACAGCAATGAAGAGACAAAAAATGGTTCTTGAATCCAGTTTCAGCTCCTTTGATCTTCTATCAGAAGAGATAATTTTCACAATTCTTGATTTTCTTGATGAAAACCCACTTGACAAAAAATCATTTTCCTTAGTTTGCAAGTCATTTTATACTACAGAATCTCACCATAGAAGAATCCTGAAGCCCCTTCGATCAGAACATTTAACCAAGATTCTAAACCGTTACTCTTGTTTATCAAGTCTTGACCTTTCTTTATGCCCTAGAATTACAGATAATTCCCTCAATGTAATATCGAAATCATGTAAAGAAATGCTGAAATCAATCGATTTGTCAAGGTCTAGGTTCTTTAGTCATGTGGGGTTGATGAATTTGATGATGAATTGTAAGAATTTGGTTGAGATTGATTTGTCTAATGCTACTGAGTTGAAGGATTTGGCTGTTTCTGCTGTAGCTGAAGCTAAGAATTTGGAGAGTTTAAGGTTGGTGAGGTGTAAATCTATTACTGATATTGGGATTGGGTGTATTGCAGTTGGATGCAAGAAATTGAGGATGATTAGTCTGAAATGGTGTTTGGGTGTTGGTGATTTAGGGGTTGATTTGATTGCTGTTAAATGTAAAGATATTCGAAGTTTAGATCTCTCCTACCTTCCGGTAATTTAAGCTTTCATCTGGATTAGAATGCAATTATATGTTTTGAAATAATAATTTGGATTTATTTTTTGGCTTAATTGTTATTGATCCCTGATTGGGAATAGGTTACGTGTGGTAAGTTCTGTTGAATTTGCTTGATATGTGCTACCTGTTTTTCTAACAATATCTACTTGTTGTAATTGTATTTTTGCAGCTTTTGATTTTATTCATGTTCTGTTCTAATTATTCAAGCCCCCGTCTGTTTGTTTTCCTGATTGTTGTTACTTATTTTGTCTGTGATTTGATTGTAAATTTACTGCTTCATAATTCTAGGAGCCATTTTTACTACTTTTCATTTTCGTTATATGTCATAGTTCAATAGTTATTGTATTCTTTTCCTGTTTGTATAACATGATAATAATGGACTCAAAGGTTTTGTGATCAATTAAGCTATTGACGGAACTAGAACTTTGCATTTGGGGAGTGAAGATATAGAGGGGTTTTGGAAAAAAATGGAGGGCGAGTTCAGAAAAAAATAATTGTTCGACAGCCTAGAAAATTGATACATATAAAGCAGTTTTGAAAAATATTGGCGGCGGCCCCTTTAGATCTGTTTTGAATTGATCTAACAAAATCGAGCTTAATATAATATATGTTAATGGTTCCTTCTACATGTCACTTTACTTTTGGTTGTTGAATTCGATTTTTGTATTAACAGACATGAAGCGCATTTCTTTGGTACTAATTGGCCTGTAACTCTGCTCCTCACTGGCCAGGATAGGAGATTACCATCAATAAAGGTTTTGATAGATGTGATGATTGCTTGGTATTTTAATGATGTTATACATAGACTTGTTTTAGTACTCTACTAATCTCCAAGAAGACAAAAGTTATTATTGTTAAACAAGTTACAATTTTCTGCTGATAAAGAACGGTTTGACATGATAAAGAATCAATTGGCGTAAAGAAAATGAAATGTATACTAGGTCTTACACGGAACGAATACTTAAAAGTCTTAACCTTTTTCACTCTCGTCGTGTTTTAGAAATCTTTTGTGATGATTTCCATCACTGCATGATATTTTTTTCACGCAAACGATCTTCAATAGTCATATTTTTTGTTCTAGTATAGTGTAAATGCTCTTTTTTTCTTAGTCTATGTCTATTGTACGATTTTTTGTGATTCATGATTGTAAAAGGTTTTGTACATTCTGTTTTTTAGCAGCGCATATCTTGTGTTCATTGCACATCTTACTTTTGCTCTTTTCCTTTGATTTGCAATATATTGGCATGATATACTTTGTTATAATGTTCTTGTGCCATTCTCTTCTTACAGATCACGAATAAGTGTCTACCGTCAATCTTAAAGTTGCAACATCTCGAAGATTTGATACTGGAAGGGTGCTTCAGGATTGACGATGACAGCCTTGCCACCATCAATCAGAGTTGCAAGTCATTAGTGGTATGTATACCCTTTCAGAAAATACTAAATTATTCATAACTATTTTATACCATTCTAGAATTCAGAGACAAAGTTGTGTTTATTAGATGCTTCATCGGGGAATTTATTTCTGTTCAACGTTGTATCTATCATTTGATAAGCTGGCTGTTGACCAGGTAATTGTATGTTTGGAAATTTTAATTACAGGCTCACTTAATGCTTTTCATTGCAGTTTTTCAGCACCTTTTCAACTGATTATCGACATTCTGTCTCAGTTATTTTCAGATTTTTTTCCCAAGCAATTGTTGACAAGTAACCACATTGTTTCTATGACAGAAGCTTGACATGTCGAGCTGTCAAAATGTTAGTCATGTTGGCTTGTCATCTGTAACCAGCAGAACAAGCTCTCTACAACAACTTATCCTAGCTTATGTATCTCCGGTAAGTCTTTGATTAATTTCCCTACTTAATGGTAGGAGCCTCAGTTTGACACTCACTGTCTTCAAATGCTGATTTTGATCAGGTCACTCCTGCTCTTGCTGACAGTTTGCA
Source organism: Vinca major (assembly GCA_028566175.1). NCBI lineage: Eukaryota > Viridiplantae > Streptophyta > Magnoliopsida > Gentianales > Apocynaceae > Vinca > Vinca major. The sequence continues at coordinate 9,199,508 of JAOWBF010000035.1, forward strand.
AAAGCTCTCAACCTTGCAATGCATAAAATTTGATGGCTGCCAGGTTACATGCTCGGGACTCAAGGCCATTGGAGACCGCTGTGTCTCATTGAGGGAGCTGAGCCTGAGTAAATGCCTTGGAGTGACGGACGAAGCTCTTTCCTCTCTCGTTAAAAAACATAAAGACTTGAGAAAGCTCGATATCACTTGTTGCCGCAAGATAACTCATGTTTCAATTGCCAACATTACAAATTCGTGCACTTTGCTTACATCCCTCAAAATGGAGTCTTGCACGCTGGTTTCAGGAGAACCCTTTGTCTTGATTGGCCAGCGATGCCATTTTCTTGAGGAACTTGACATTACAGATAATGAAATCGATGATGAAGGTCATTCTTTTGTCTCCTTCTGATTTAATCAAATTAGGACAAAAATTTATTTGCAATATTAGTCATTCAGATGGTTTCTAAATGCACACATGCCTACAGGTTTGAAGTCCATCTCGAGATGTTCCCATCTCTCCAGCTTAAAGCTGGGAATCTGCCTGAATGTTACAGACGAGGGACTTATCCTTATCGGCACTCGCTGTTCAAAACTTAAGGAGCTGGACCTATACAGGTTTGCATTTGATGATCTCTTACTCCTTTTGATATCATCTCCCATTATTGTTTTGCTTACACTGAACATTATTTTGTTCAGATCTGCTGGAATTACTGATTCGGGTATTTTGGCAATCGCACGCGGTTGTCCTGGCCTTGAAATGATTAATATAGCCTATTGCAAAGACATAACTGATAATTCATTGATATCATTGTCAAACTGTTCTAAGTTGAACACTCTTGAAAGTAGAGGATGTCCCCTTATTACATCTTTGGGTTTAGCAGCGATTGCTGTGGGATGTAAGCAGCTAACGAAACTAGACATAAAAAAGTGTCATAACATCAACGATGCTGGAATGATTCCGTTAGCCCATTTTTCTCAAAATCTCCGACAGGTATGTTACCGTTCTTTCCTTTATTTAGTATTTTATGGAAAGAAAAACATGCAAATAACGTCTTTTGTTCATAATATCGCAGATAAATTTGTCATATACTTCAGTCATGGATGTAGGGCTACTATCCCTTGCCAGCGTGAGCTGCCTTCAGAGCATGACAATACTCCATTTGAAGGGTTTAACCCCAAGAGGACTAGCGGCCGCATTGTTGGCATGCGGAGGACTAACAAAAGTGAAGCTTCAAACCTCCTTTAGATCATTGTTGCCACAGCCTCTTTTTGAACATTTAGAGGCCCGCGGATGTGTTTTCCAATGGAGAGATAAAGTCTTGCAGGTTCATTTTTACCCCTAACAAAATCTTCATGCTCTCTTTCTTTCTCGTAGTCCTAACTGATAATCAAAATTTCTCCTCCTGTGAGAAAGAGGTTACTAATCCCCGTGCACTTTATTCGTACCAAAAATGAATGAGGGTTTTTTCTTTTTCAATTTTTCAGGCCGAGTTAGATCCAAAATGTTGGAAGTTGCAGTTGACTGATATGGAGTAGTAATGGTATCAGAGCTCCTTCTAAATTGCTGCTTGAATTTCACAGAGATGACTGTTTTGGTAAGATATTGGGAGTTGCATATATCTCAAGCTGCTTTGTCTATTTCAAGTTTCAGAAAGAAATCAGTCCCAGCAGCCGGGGGGAGTGTGATCGTGCGTCATAACTTCTCAAAACCAGGAAGATTGCACGTGAAGAGAGTTATTGTTATTGCCTTGATTGGGAATATGTTGTGCGTGTTAAATTCTAATGAGTTTTCCCCTGTTCGTACTTCTTGTTCCTAACAATTATAACGCGTGCAATGTAGGATAACTGTACAATGTAGTCGTCCAATCCTTGTAATGTCTTGATGTATGCAGATTCCATTTCCAGCAAAAGAGAACTACTTTAATTTCAATAGTTAAGATTGTGTCATCCCTTTCTCTGAATCTATAGTTTTGAGTAGGTGCACATATCCACTTTCAACAGGCATGTTCTGTTGTGGAGAATATAGTTTTGACTAGGGAATTCTAGAAAACTTGACGGACCTTCCCATGAGAAGAAAGGGAGGGTCTCTCATATTAAATTCCATGTACCTTGGTCAAGTTATTCCAAGTCCAACATGTCAGTCAAATTTTGAAAAGTTCTACTCCATATTTAAGCATTTACCTTAATTAAGCTTTAGTATACCAATTCCAATCGACAAATAAGAGTTATTAAAGCTAGCTATTATCAGCTAAGTAAAAAGTGTGTTTGAGACATTATCTCGTATCAATGGTAATGCTTGATTTTTGTTGCCACATTAATGTTGGATCCCATTCTAATACGTTACCAAATAACGTTTTAAGTATACATCTTATTATATTTGATAACAACTTTTATTTAAAATTTAAGAAAGAAGTAAATTTTACGAGTCTCGAATTTAAATGCCTCTACTATGAAGGAACTTGCATCTAATGTTTCTATGAAAATGGCAATCACAATCTCTACATAGTGAAAATTAATTAATAGTTCTATTGACCAGAAAGAAAAATAATAATATGTTTTTAAATAACAAAAATATAAAACACTTTGGAGGCAAGCAAGCAAGCACGTCTCGTCATGCTTATATGATCAGTAGTAGTATACCAAGGCACGCTGTTTTCGTCCCAATTTCTTGCCTAGTAAATGAAATGGGAGAACTATTAAGAATATACTTGCAATTTAAAGATCACCGTAAAAAAAATCTGGCCGTCAGATCTTAAACAACTCAGAATATAACGTCGATTCTTAAACACTTCAAAAATAATTATTACGAAACACTTATAAATCATACCATTTACAAAACAATTATAAATCAGACAATTTAATGCAGAAATTCAACGATTCAACAAGACTGCTAATTGTGTGATGAAAATGTTAAAAGTGTTCTACTTCTAGAAGAAAAAAATTGAATGTCCTATTTTGTGTCTCGTTCTATATATTATTAATAAGAAATTGTCGTGTTAATTTTTTTCTTTAGGGTTTCATTATTTTTTTTTAAGTTATAATTTTTTTAATTAAAAAACTAACATATTTTTATTGAGGAATAGGGAACGGGACACATGATGGGATATTACCTTCTAGTCTTACTGGCAAAAAATTATCCGTCCTCATTTTGTGTCTCATTCTCCGTCTACACGAATAAATGATTCATACGTATTCATGTTTTTTTTACAAATTTTAATAATTCTTTTAATTTATAATTTTTTAAATTAAAAAATTAAAATACGTCAATTTTTTATTAGTAACACAAAAAATTAGACAACGAGAATAGACCGAATTCTACCCCGTGAAGCAATTTTGAGTCAGCCGCCAAGAACCAGTCAAACCCATAAGCTTTGACTTTGGACACACAAAAACAAAGACTTTTCCCCGGTCAAATCTCTTAATGGGGCTTCTAGGAAGAAGGGTTGGAGGAGTAAGAAGAGATGATCTTCCTCCCTCACTAAAATATTACATATATTCTCTCAAACACAGCATTTTAAAACTTCCCATTTCTCACTCTGAAATGTCTTCTTCTGGTGGGAGTTTAAATACTTCATCCAATTCCTACTCAAGTTTTTCATTATCTAACCAACATCATAAGGCACCTTCTTTCATTGATCTTCTCAATAACAACAAAGAAGATAATATGATGAATCCTAATGATAATAAGGCTAATAATTCCTTTGGTTGGGGATTTCCTCCTTCTTCTTTGCCTTTTTCTCCTTCTTCTTATTTATTAAGCCCTTCTGCTCTCCTTGACTCCCCCGTTCTCTTCGGCAACTCTAATGTAAGTTCCTAAAACTTTCTATGTAATAACTGTTAGTTTGCTGATTGAGAATATTTTGTGCGCGTTAAATTCTGCTGAATTTGCATGTTCGTGCAAGTCAGTTTGTGTTGTTTAGATCATCATGTTCCATTTTCATAATCGCAATATCACCGTGCTGAATTCAATATCTAATTTTCTATTCATTTTGTATGGAAAAATGAACTTTCCGTTCAAGACGGAAGGAATATATATATTTTTTGTGTTATGAGAACTGATGAGTCTTTTGTGTTTGTTTAGGCTCTTCCATCTCCGACAACCGGGAGTTTCGGTGGCCTGGTGGCGAAAGAGGAGGAGGAGAGTAAGTATTCGGAGTTTTCTTTCCAGTCACAGACTAGGCCTCCTGTTTCTTTGTCATCCATGTTCCAACCTAATTCTGCTGGAAAACCATCATCGGTATGCTGCAGCCCTTTACTTTCCTTTCTGACTTTTCTTGATGTCCAAATAAGATTTAGAATATGTTATCAATGGCTTTTATAATATTCTCTGAGTCCCTGCATGTAAATGTCAGACTAATATCAGAATTAAAGAATATTATGTGAGAAAGAAGCGGGTCGAGGACTAATTAAAAAAATCCCACCTCTCAGTTACCCTTTGGGTAGGCAATAGAGTTGCTATTCATTAGTTGAATTTATCTGACTATTCTTTGCTTTCCTCTACAGCATGAATTGCCACCACGGGAATCAGAAGGATCTTGGGCGGCCTTTAATAGTAATCAACCAAACAAGTCAACTGAAAAAAATGATGTTCAATCTAAACCTGATCCCAATCAAACCACCTTCTCTCAAGGAAACGTGCAGACTAATAATAATAATTCTACCCTCAGTTCAGCTCATGCTCGTTACAATCAACCGCCTCAATATCTTAGAGAACAAAGAAAATCAGAAGACGGATACAATTGGCGAAAATACGGACAAAAACAAGTCAAAGGAAGCGAAAATCCTAGGAGTTACTATAAGTGTACATTCCCAAGTTGTCCTACAAAAAAGAAAGTAGAGAGGAACTTAGACGGACACATAACTGAGATTGTTTATAAGGGAAATCATAATCATCCCAAGCCACAGCCTAAAAGGTCATCTTCTTCGCAATCAATTCAAAATCCTCAGTATTTCAACTCGGAGATTTCCAATCAATCCAACACGTTAGGAGGAAGTTCCCGAATGGATTCTTTTGTGAACGCGGAGAATTCCTCAGCGTCCTTTGCAGATGATGATTTTGAACAGAACTCTTCGATTAGTAACTCCAGAGATGACGATGAAAATGAACCAGACGCAAAAAGACTGTAAGTTTAAATGCTTTGGAAAATGTATATTCAATTCGGGACATAAGTAGTAGTAAGTACCTTGTATTATCATCTAAGAATCTAACATTCTGATTAATGTTTCCAGGAAGGGTGAAAATGAGAACGAGGCAATCTCCGTTTCTGGGGGTAGAACTGTGAGAGAACCAAGAATCGTTGTTCAAACCACAAGCGACATTGATATTCTTGATGATGGCTATAGATGGAGGAAATATGGGCAGAAAGTGGTCAAGGGCAACCCAAATCCTCGGTAAGTATTTCATTTTTGCATTGTAATTGAATCGAGCATGTTCGGACTTGAACGAAGCAAATTCTTTGATTCTTGCAGGAGTTATTACAAATGCACATTTGCAGGTTGTCCAGTGAGGAAACATGTGGAGAGAGCATCCCATGATCTAAGGGCAGTGATCACTACTTATGAAGGAAAACATAACCACGAGGTTCCGGCTGCCCGGGGCAGTGGGAGCTACACAGTAAATAGACCTTCAGCTGTCAATAACAATGGTGATATACCCATGGCAATAAGGACAATGGCCTCAAATAACCATCCTATGCAAGGGCCAACAAGTTTCCAAAATGCCCTTCAGAATACAGTTCCAAGGGCACAGAACCAAGCACCATATACTCTGCAGATGTTGCAAAATACAGGGCATTTTGGTAATTCAACGGGGTCCAACATGAACCATATGCCACAAATGGACAATTCATTTTCCTTGGCCAAAGAAGAACCTAAAGATGACTTATTTTTTGACTCTTTTATGAATTAAGTTTTCGGACCACATGAATCGCGCTTCGACCCCGCAAAAGATATTTTATTCTGTAGATTTTAGGATTTGTTGTTGTAAGGGTTAAATTCATATTTGTTTATTTGTTATGGTTCCTTGATGCTTAGCAAATGAGCCACGTAAAATGTTTTCTAAGAAAAATAGCATGTAGAAATTCTTGATACAAAACAAAGTAATCCATATAACCAATTTATATCTTGAATGTTATTCCTATGGTGACTTTCTTTCCATAAATGTACAATGCACTTTTTTTTATACACAAGACTTGAATCCCTTGCGGGGGTTTGACAGTAGAGCAGATCGAATTAGTCGTGGATTATGATACATAAGCAGATACTTGTCTATCGTGCTTCTCAATTGGAGCACGAGCCCTTGAAATCATTTGCTCGGGACCTACAATAGAGCAGATCAAAGTAATCGTGGATTATAATACAGTTTACCCCAAAAAAATAATCTAATGTGCTTCTCAATTGGAGCTTGAGCCCTTGAAATCATTTGCTCGGGTCTGACAGTTGAGCATATCAAATTAGTCGTAGATTATTATACATATACGGATACCTATTCAGTTTAACCCCCAGAAAGTAAATCTACCGTGCTTCTCAATTGGAGCTTGGGCCCTTGAAATCATTTGCTCGAGTCTAACAGTAGAGCAAATTAGAGTAGTCGTGGATTATAATACATACACATATACATGTTCGGTTTACCCCAAAAAAGTAAATCCATCGTGCTTCTCAATTGGAGCTTGAGCCCTTGAAATTGTTGTCTCGAAAGTGTTCAAATAGACAGATAGTAATGCAAGGAGTTTGACAAAATAGCAGATCAGATTAGTCGTGGATTGTTAGACAGATACCTGTTGGGATCCCTTGAAATCATTGTCTCAAAAGTGTTCAAATAGACAGGACCAGGAACAAGAGAGAATGTACAATAGCTCTGCATTTCTTTTTAATAACTTTACATAAACATTGACAGCAGAAATGTTTGGAAAATGTTATATTCTTTGAACTATACAAAATCTGAAATACTTGAACTGCAAGAGGCAACATGCCTTCTTGTCTTTGCGACAAATTTACATGTACAAGTTGTAAAAACATGAATCACAAAGGAAAGAAATCGCAAATGTACAACGAATCGCCAAAAGAAAACAGCCCTTCAAATATAGGTTTGTTTGCAGAGCTTATATCCAGAAATAAGGGCGGAAACAGCAACACAAACGAATGCCAAAAACTCCATACTAATTGCTGAAGTAGAAGAGTCGGTAAAAATATTATCGTTGTTTACTCTCATTCTGTTTGTCAAAGGCACCGCAGATGATGCAGACGACATTAACAAGTACGCGATAACCTGACATTCCGAAAGCTGAAATCAATTACTGTTTCTAACTAGCTTAATTATGTGCTCAAAAGAAACAATGTTTTAGCTGGCTTCTAAGAGTAGTACAAATCAATTTTCATCACTAAGCAAAAGGAGGGGTGCTGATTCATATTTTCACACTACTTATGCAGTCACAAAAGTTGATTTTTCGATTCAACGGTTAAATATAGCTATTTTGAATAGCGAGAATCTAGGATAGCTATTATCCTTATTTGTAAGCTTAACTGTCGAATCGATAATAAATCAACATGTACGTGCTAAGAAAAATATGTATAGCCCCCTAACTTTAGCAAAACAAGGAACCATGTTCTTACCAAAAGTTATTCCGCAGCCATATATCATGTCCAAAAACTACATAGTGTGCTTAAACAGAATATTTCCTTCTCATCAACATCCCATAAACAATAACATAACCTATTAAATTCCTAATAATTAGATTATGTGCAGGATGGATGGGAGACAGACCTAACATTGGTCCATAAATGCACAAAGTGACTGCTCCCATAATACCACTAAAACAGATTGATTGGAGATTGACCTAACCAGGCAATAAATGCATAAAGTGATTGTTCACAAAATACCATTGAAACAGTAAAACGTATAATCAGAGTTATATAGCTAGAAAGAAAAATGTGTACCTGATCACCAATGAAATCGAACATTGCAATATTTGGAGGAGAAAACATTTCTCTTCCGGTGGAAAGTTCATGAATCTGCCTTCCAGCTTGCAATCCTGTGTACAATGTTGATAGAATTGCAATCCCCAACAAGTACCTGTCACCAAAACCCATAACAAAAACCATTCATTTCGAATTTAATTTATAAATAAATAAATTTCTCATCAAGTCATTAGTCAAATGATCTTGTCTTATTTTAAAAAAATAAAAATAATAATATTGTCTTCATTCATAATATAAGTTGTTTAGGGTATGTAGCGAAAATCAAAGAAAAAAAAAATAAAGTTACTTTTGTAGTCAAAATATCAATAATGCTCTCTTAAATATAATTAATGGTATACCAGTCCAATTTAAGAAAGTAAATATTGAAATTTTGAATAACAAAATGACTTGCTTTTTACTTCTTTAATTTTCATTGAATGTCCTAAAAGACTTATGTTATGGAACGAGTGAGTAAATAAATTTCTCGTCGAGCAGTGGCGGAGAATAGTGAGGGCAGGAGGGGCCCGGCCCCCCAAAATTTTCAAAAAAGACGAATTTTGTATGGGAAAAAATTATTTTAGTGATATTTTTTTATAAATATTGTATTTCGCCCTAAAAAATTTCAATAAGAAATTCGCTCCCCTATAACAACTTCCTGACTCCGCCACTATCGTCGAGTAATCTTAACTTAGCTAGTCAAACCTGCGAATCAAGACTTGCCCAGTCAAGGTTTGGGAGGGGATTATAATCATGGGCACGCTCCCAAGATTTTTTAAAATACTATTATTTATCGAAATTTTATATGTATTTTGGAAAATTTTGAAAAATTTCGCCCCCAATAATTTTTTTGCCATTTTTATTGCCCTCCCAAGAATTGTTTACATACTGTTACAGTTCGCCCCAACACCAGATTCCTAACTTCGTCCCTGATTATAATGTCTCATATTTACTAATTTTCTGTCAACTGATCGTAATGCCTATTAAATCTCAACCGGATAAGAGTGGTCAAATAAATACAGATACAAATAACCTAAATAAAATTTCTCAAAGCTTGGAGCATTTCAAAGACAGATAGAAAAATTCACCTGTATTCTTCGTATTTATCGAAATTTTGCCAATCACCATGTTGATTAGTAGCCATGATAATAAAAGCCAGCAATGAGAAAACAAAGCCAAGCCCACGAGAACCCAATGACCCTTTCTTCATTAAATCCTCTCTTTTCCACCTGCTAAGAATATTCGACACTCCGCCGCCGCCGGAAATTGCAGGTGTCGGGTTCTCAGCATCTCCATTCGGGGCGGGACTTGCAATCATCGTGGGCTTCTGGAGAGAGGAATTATCGGGATGATCAGTCAGAATTAAGAATATTATTTTTTTTTCAGAAAATCAAGAAAAGGAGAGTTGAAAAAGATGAAATTGTTGGATGTTGGAAGCTTGAAGAAGCAAAGAGTATTAATTCTTTATTGGATTACCCCTTCTCCTGCTTGACAACTCAGCTTTGGATTTATTATCTGGGTTTTGTCTTTTTCTTTTTTTTCTTTTCTTTTTTTTATTCATTTTGTAATGAAAAAATAATAGAAGAATCGTACGGTTATTGTGCAAATACGCAGTTATTGTGCAGAACAAAATAAATTTTACTACCAGCATCTGTTGAGATCAGTCACTTTGTGTATGTTAGGTTTGTCTCCCATCCATTCCGCCTATACCTCTAATTATGGGAGATTTAATAGGTTATATTGTTATTATTGTGTTTTTATAAAAGAAAAGTTTAATAACTGTCCACACTAAGAACAATACATGTTGTGTGAGGCATTTTTCCTGTTTTAATTTTACCATGAATAAGTCGTTAGAGATCAAATATGATATTATAACTGAATTAAACTCTTTTTTTGTTGACCTTGAGGGGTACTCGGTGTTTACCGTTAACGTGATGACTAATCTGGTCTCGATCTGCAGTCGTCTCGTAGCGTGATCGTTAGTGTAGAGGACTTGTCTCATACTACTCTTTCACACGGAGCCCTATCACCACAGAAAAATATCACAAGGATCGATGTCTACCGAAAAAATCGAACACTCGTCAACAGTGAAACATATGACAACTCTGGCTAGTTACCTCAGTGTCCAGTTGAATTAAACCTTTTTGTCATGTGCCCGCCATATTCTTTTTTTTCCTTCAAGTGTCTTCATAGTTTTGGGCTTTGTTCTGACCCAAAAAATAAGTTTTGGGCTTTGTGGCCTTTTCTTAACTTATATTCACCGGGCCTCAGTATGATCAGTTAAAAGGTCAAGGCCCAACATAACAAACCTTTCTACTGTTTCTTCTTCTCATTCAACCCCTCTTTTATACTCCAATGTTCCTCATTTATTTTATCAAAAATAATAAATAATATAATAATAAATATGACATTGGTTAAATTTATTTAACCAACAAGGAATGGTCCTATTCACCAAAAAAAAACAAGGAATGTTCCAAATTATACTTTAACCCTTAAGCAGTGATGAAGACAATGGTCGGATGGAATAGTTACCCCTGAAATTTTAAAAAATTATATTAAATATAATAAATTTTATGTATAATTTAAAATATTTGATCAAATTTGTTTTTTAACACTTTCTGTGACATATTAATGTAATTTTTCACCACAACTTAAAAATTCTGGCTTCATCCCTAATAAGACCGTGTCCTGCTGCCTTCTGCCAAACCAAATTCATTCTTGACGGAATCTTTTAAGACAAGTTGTGATTAAAAAGATTAAATTGCTTGTCATAATGACTGTGTTTCGACAAACTAAACTATTTATGGTAATTAAATTGCTATTGACAATGACCTCAATTACCTGTTTTGATCATACGTAAAAGGGCATCCCTGGTTAAATTGGATTTTACTTTTAATAATATCGGTATTCCGTTATTTGAATGTTAGTCCGACTAATCGATGTGAATATGTATAAGATAATCAGGATAATTTAGCTCATATAGTTTTAGCTTTATTTTTAATAAAGAGATTGTTTTCTAGATTCGAACTCGTGACCTAGCGTATAGCAAATGAACAATTGATCATCGTACCAAACACAGACCTTCTAGTTAACTTGTCTATACGATAATAAAATATTTATAGTCCATATTTGTAGAAAGACTTTCTATACAATTTTAAAATTTAGCCCATATATTAATCCAATTGATCAACTGAAATTGGGCCAACTGTCACTATAATATTATTATTATTACCTCCTAATAAGAAAATGTATAGGGAAAAGAATGTAAAAGGCCCAACGCCAACAACCTTAAAACCAGATTTATGGTTCTTACTACTGATCAATCTACAAAGTATAGCCCATTCATTCTGGCATCCAATTTTAGCTCAACCAATTTAAAAAAAAGCCCAGTACTTTGAGTCCCAAAAAGTTATGGTAAATAAAATGTTATTATCTCTCCTTAATAATATAAGTCGCTTATAATATTTAGTAAAAATAAAAAAAAAATATTTTTTAGTCAAAATATTAATATAATTTTTTAAATAAAACTTATATACAGTAATTAATATTTTGATTAAAAAAACAATTTATATTTTACTTCTTAATTTTTGTCGCATGTCTCAATAATTTATATTAAAATATGAATTGCCCAACATGAGAAAGATTATTAGTCTCGAACCTCTCTAAGCCGTGAAGTTCATGAGTAATTTGTCACCTAGTGTTTAAGTTCGATAAAGTTGACTAATCTATACTGAATATTGCAGAGGTCTAAGAAAGGGGTGACCCTCCCAATATAAATAACTTTATATTAATGTAATGGTTGCAGTTCGAACCCAAAAAATTGTTGTTTATCTAAAAAGATGTTTCTCATCCAACTCCAAAAATGCTTGCACGGTAGTAGAAGATGTGACTGAAGTAGGGACGAGGCAAGAAATTTGGTGTTGGAGGGGAAAAACTGCTGTAGTATATCGAACTACATATAAAAGCGATAAAAAAAAATTTTGGGGGGCAAAACTGATAAAATATTCCAAACTACATATAAAATTTACTATATCTAATAGTATTTTTAAAAATTTAGGCCCCCCTCTGTCT
>JAOWBF010000035.1:9294487-9305022 GCA_028566175.1 Vinca major
AATTACTAACAAAATCTTGGACGGAAGAATCTATGCCACCAAATATAAATTGTTTTGATACTATGTTTTGTAAAAAATAGTTTTTGAATAATAATTACAAAATCAAAATTGTTTTTGGTTCCGTAGCGCCAATTTGCCTTCTTCGATAACTGAACAAATGCCAATCTATCCAAAAACAATTTTTTATCTATTTTTGAATGGTTGTATTAAGTGATATGATAACTGACATGTGTATCTTAGGAAATGAGCACTTATTCTGCTAACTAATCATGAACCAATGAAAGACATGTAGTGTTGTGCATTGAGAAGGGGAATCGAGATTGAAAATTCTTGAGTTAATCCAATAGATGCCAATAAGATTTATGTTATAATTTGGTGTTTGAGTGCATAACTTGAATTTCAAGAGATTATAAGTTAAACTCTAATAATTTAAAAAAGAAAAAAAAATTGTAGACAGTTTGACGCGAAATTACTTGAGTTTTGCTAGCATTTACACTCAAAGTGCATTTTAAGGTGGATAAAATAGTGCATATTCTAAAAGTAAATTCTAACAAAAACTTATAAGATTTCGCGGTAAAATTTGCACTAATTATCAATCAACTGAAATCTATTTACTTTAAATATTTGTTTTTTCAAATTTAGAAAGTCGCAATAGTTCTTTCACCAATAGCGACTTTAGAAAATAAAGTCATAATGTGATTCATTGCTCGAAAAATGTATTTTAAAGTATTTTAAATCACACAATGTCCAAGATAGAAATTTGTATACATTGAATTTGATTCCTGCCAAAATAATAAATTCAGTAGGAAGAATTGGAAAGTGATCCTATCAAATAGTGAAACATTTACTTAATTCATGGTTGTGTATTGAGAATTTGGGGTGGTATGCGGAACTTGTTGAGGACACTTCATTTGATAACTCTCTATTTTATTTTTTAAAACTTTTTTTACAAAACGAAATCATTTATTATAAAGTTTTATAATAAAGAACCCGTGAAACCGTGAAATCATTTATTATTGATATCCTGCAAACGAAATCATTGTATGTTGTTGATATCCTGCCTGTCCTTTTCCAAAGCCATCATAAGTAGGATTGACTATCCCCATGCCATAGCCTGATATTGTATTTACAGCATTCACAGGTTTAAAGGAACTGGCGTGTGAGTTGCTATTGTAATTACTATAGGGCCTTATCCCAAGCATTCCTGATCCAGAAGGGTTAGAATTGTTCACTGAAATTTTATACTGATTATTCCGAGGGTAGCCATGTTTTTTGCAACACCTATCTATAGTATGGTCTTGCTTGCCACAATAGGTACAAGTAAACTGTTTTCTGTTGTAGCCTCCCTTTGATAGTTTCCTTATGCATTTATGTGACTTGACTCAGTTACAGAATTCATTGTTGACCCTCCTAAGGAATTGGCTACAATATTGTTTGATCCACTTTGACTAAAAAGCACTTGTGGAACAAGATGATGTGATGCATAATCTCTCTCCTTTTCATACTGACAGGCATCATTGAAAATTTCATTGATGCCTGGTGTTGCCTTCCTCATCAAAGTATGTGACCTTAAAGTGGCTAAAGAATCATTCAATCCTTTCAGAAATTTGACAACAAAGTCTGTCTCATTGTGTTTTTGTGATGTTATTGATCCTCTACACACACAATCCACATGCACATTGTGATAGTGGTTTGAGCATCATAAATTCATCCCAAAGTGTCCTGAGTTGTGTGTAATACTCAGCCACAGAGGTGTGCCCTTGCTTAAGACTATATATCTCTTCAAGCAAACTTGAGTACCTATACAGGTCTCCATGTTGATATCTCTCTTCCAAGTATTTCCATGCTTCATTCATAGGCAGTATTCAACAACTGTATACTAGGTCCAATCTTGTCACTTACATTATTAAGAATCCATGTGAACACCATTTGATCAGCTTGTTGCCAAGCTTGAAACAATGGTTCATCAGCCTTGGGATAGGAACAAATTCAGGAAGATCAAGATGAACAATCAAGGAAGAACACAAAATAGAAGTGAATGATCAATCAAGGAACAAAAATGAAGCTTATCAACAGATTATGACAGAACAACACTTTTCTAGAATCAAAACACAAGAAGATGTTTATTCAAGAGCAATTGAACAACTAAAACAAAATTTAATCAGAAAGAGAACAAGGAGCAGGACTGATTACCAATCTGCAAATCCAAAATTCACTCTAGCAATTTCCCAAGAAGACTACAATCTCTTATCTTATTACTAACAGGAAACATCGTTATTCTTAAGAAATCATCATCTCACATCATCCTAAGTTCAAGTAATTCCTAACAATTACTTACAGAACTACAATTGCAGCTATTTCCTTCAAGAATTGGAAGCAATATCACGCATCTTTAGTGAATGCGTGCTCTGATACCATGATAAAAGCACAAATTCAACTTAAAATCTTCAAGCAAGGAAGGAAAGTCATAGCAAAGCAGTAGAGAATTGTGAAATTTTCTGTACGTTTTCTTAATGAACAAAGATGCTCCTTGAGCTGTATTTATACAATCCTAAAAAGGAAAAATTAACTGCTCTAACTAATTCCTAATTAACTCTATTTAATTAACTGTTTGAGTTCCAATCGGGTATCCATTTCTTGTATGGATACTCCGCGTCTTTTCTAACTGGTATAATATGGACTGGATCTTTCTTGGGCCCGTGCTGTCTTCTTTCTTTTAAATCAAACCGGCCCATGCTGCATCCTTTTTTACTAGAGCCTTCTTTGCAGTCCAGTGACATTTTCCAAGTGATCATTCCTGCTCGAAGTATTTCCTTCTTCTTGACACTTAGCTTCCTGATCCCATCTTCCATTATCAAAGTCCTTCTTCTTCTTGTGTTTACTGCCACTTCCAGCTTGCATCATAAATCTATTCACTGATTTTAACAGTATTTGAATTGGCTTCTAGTTTGAGAATTGTTGTCTCGGAATTGCAGAAGTGAATTGTTCGTCAGGAAAGAAGTGGTATCTAATGTGAATATTTGTGTTGGATAATGTATCAAAAGTGGTGCACATATCCTGTTTCTTCATTGTTTAATTTTTACTTGCTCTGGTTAGAATTCTGTTTGATTTTCGATATATCACGATTTTGAAACAGTTAATTCATTTATAGGAACTTGTATTAACATATTATAATTAATACTCCTCCGTCCAAATTGAATGTCTAAATTTTACTTGCATAAGAAAAGATGTTTGGCCATGAATACATTATCATAATATCCTAAAATAAAGGAGGACCCATATGTTAGTGGAATTTGTGTCCCTTAATTATACGAGGTCAGGTACGGAAGCTTATTGAGAAAATATATTCATTTTAAGAAGGTTGACATGCATTTTGGGATTGAGGGAGTACATAATAAAGGATACTCGCTTCCGATAATTATGAATATTGTTTTTACTTAACATCAGGTTTTATTTCCAGTTTTCAAAACTAAATAGCTAGACATATATGGAGTCTGTAGGGAATTTTCGCAACTTAACATGAGGAAAAAGTTGGTATGAATTTTTTTAACCATAATAATTGAAGGACCGGTATTTTACCGTTAGGAGTAACCTCTTGGATGGTTGAAGCTTTGGCATTTCCTTATCAGACAAATTCTGAATCTTTATCAAGCTTGCGTCCTAATGGATTGTTGGAAAGCTAATTTACTTGTACGTAAATGCCCTTCTTCATCTTTCTTTATTCTTTGGCTTCCATGAAATCTACTTCCGGTGTGTATTCTACATGGAGAGTGCTGGGAGATTGTAATGAGTGGAACAAAAAAGGTTCAATCTTTCACTACGAGTAAGAGAATGAATACTTGAATGACCTGGAGTATGTAGGGAGAAGCGAGGTAGTGCAAGCTTAGAATAAACAAGGGCTTGATTGAGACTGATATATTATAGAAGGGACTTGGCAATGTACTCTCTTTTTTATATTTTTTTGTGGAGAAGGAAGGGAATTTTGATGGAGGAGGAAATTATTTTTACGAGGCCTTACACATGGAAATCATTTTGTTTCTTCAGTGGTAGCTTGTATGCCATTCTTCTTTTGAACAAATAAGATTTGTTATTTTTCTTGGTATTTTAAATGAGCAGTTAATATTTCGCATAAAATTTGTATGTTCTTTTAGGACACCGTACCTTTTACAATGGTACAATCTGCAGTTGAGAGAAGGTCAGATATGCTTTTGGGGTTTTGCTAGCCAATGCATTTAAAGATGATGAAGAGGTAACTGCTTTTCAGTGAGAAAAAAGCATCTTAATCTTGAGTTCTTGTAAATGTAGTATTAGGGTATGCAACTGTTTGTGAAAACAAACACTAAGATGTTTGATCAGTTGTGTTTCTCAGGAAATAATGTCGATTTTTTTGAAGCATTTTCACTTCATCTGTGTATTGGGCTCTGTATGACCGACTGATAGCATGCTATGTGTTATTACCATATCCTTTGTGACAAATTTGTTCTTTTTCAATACTGATATTCTTTGTTTTGTAATTAGTCCCTGGGTACCAGTATCCAAGGATGAGCAAACTGGTTGGTTAACAAGATTAAAGGTTTGTCTTTCTCCTGAAAATCATGTTCTTGATTTACTTGATTTTCCAATTTGCTTGTTGATACAACTCTTTGATTGCTGAAAAATACTTTTCTTTTGGATGGAACTTGCTCATTTTTTTTTAAACTGCTTAAAATATAATATCCACTTAACTAAAGTAACAATAGAGAATGGCCCTTTAAGTTTCCTTTTAGATACCTGAATGCATAACTGGCTTATTTTCGACATTTTCCTCCATGTGAATGGAGGTGGTAACATAAAAATCTCAATTGAATCTTCAGCAATGGCGTCAGTTCTTTTGTTTAGTAGAGTTTGCAGTGGAATAGTTAATACAATCCAGTCAAAGTTTGAATTTGTTTTATCTAAACTTCCCTTAAACGGGAGGATTCTGGATTCATGAATGAATCCGCTCGGCTCAATTTGATCACCTCCGTTTATTTTTCCTTTACCTGGATGCATAAAGCAGAATAGTGGAAAAGAGGAGAAAAAGAAAAAAACACGGAGTGGAAGGGGATGGGGGTTTGAAGGTCTTGGTTCAGATAATAAAGGAAAGGAACAAGAAAGTCTGTTTCAGTTTCATAAGCTGTATCGGTATCATTAATATGCAACAGAGTCGTGATCCTTCCCTACTGTATACTATGCTTTGTTGATGAGGAAACTTGTAATAATAGGGTTAGCAGAGCATTTAGTTGTTCAAATCTTTCTCTATGATAATCTCAACTACATTTTTTAATACTCCCTCTGTTTCATAATAGAAGGCCTCTGAGGAATCTTAGCATAGATTAAGGAAGGGTAAAACAAAGAGTATTTTTTCTGAGATACCATTAAGTAATATAAGTTCATTAGCTCCTCTAATATAAATTCATATTAGAGGTCGATTTTATTCATAATATAAGTTGTTAGAACAGGGAAAATGCAAAAGCCATTGCCAGAATTGCTGAAGGAATATGACCTAGCAGTTGGTATTTTTCCTCGAGACGCCACAAACTATGAATTCAACGAGGAGGCCAGAAAGCTTACAGTCTACATACCCTCAGTCTGTGAAGTCGGTTATAAAGATTCATCTATCTTGAGATTCGCTACTGCTGTAACCGGATACTTGGAGAAAGGCAAACTAGTTGATATAGAAGGTATCAAAACAAAGAAGGTGATGATGTGGGTGAAAGTGACATCTATATCCTCTGAAAAATCGAAGCTTCATTTCACGGGTGGGTTGAAGACAACCAGAAGCAGAGACGCTTATGAGGTTCAGAGAGATGGAATAGGTATAGATAAATTTTAGCGCGGTGGAGCTGCTTAACATTACAAAATTGTAAAACCTCTTGGGAACTTTCTGCTCTCTATATACTCGTTCTCTGCGTTTTCTGCATTTGTCTTCTTGTTGTAATTACAATTATCAAACCGTGAAAGCATATGTAATGATTCCAAGTTTATGAATGTTGGGGTTTTGAAATTTGTAGTTTGATTTATTGCAGTTTCTTATTATAGAGATAGTGATTATGTTCTTATGCTTGCAATGCAGTCTGGTTCTAGCACTGTTCTGAACTAATCTTGGTTGTCGGGTTGTGTCCGTAATTGAACGGAAATGCTTGCAATGTGAACCAAGTATTCTTCTCCCTTTTTTCCCATTGTGAAAATAAATTATATGGGGTATTCTTACTAATTATTGTACCTTTAAAATCTGACTTACCATTTCTCTCAAATTGGATGTAACATTCCATCTTGAGATTAAACACCATCTGGGAATTGACTTGTTACATACTTCTATATAATGTTCTGATTGCAGGGAATTATTAAAACTTATATTGGAGACTAGCATCTCTCATGTCCACCGGGAGGCCAATACTTGTGCAGACGCCCTTGCCAAATCTGGAGGAAAAAGTTGACAGCCTTCGATCTTGCTATCTTCCACTCTATACCCTTTTGTCAGCCATCTGGTGATGAGAATGTTCGTGAAATTTATTTTACTAGGTCTATTTGTAATACCTCTAATCTTACCCCACCTTTTATTAGCCATACAGTGGCGAGATGACCAAGAGGTCCTTTTGAATAGGACCAACTCTGTTGACGTGGTACTTACCCAAAGCTTTATTTATATATCTATCCTATTTTACCCACACACAAAAAAAAGGTTCTGGGCAAAAAGTATCAAAATATATGCACCAGCCGGGAATTGAACCCGGGTCTGTACCGTGGCAGGGTACTATTCTACCACTAGACCACTGGTGCTGAGTTGTTCAGGAAGACTAGATTTTTTATTCTATAAAAATAAACAAGAAAGTTTTTTTTCCTTCATTTATTAAATAAGCAAGAGACGAATCAGTGGCTGCCACAATTGGTTTCTAATTAAATAATCATTCTATTATACTCTATGTAATACATTAAATCTATAAACTTTAAAAATTAAATATGTTATATTTAGGAATGTTATAAGGAATATTACGGAAGAAATGGTGAAACTCGTAGAGAAAAATAAATACTTGGTAATCATGTATTAGTAAGACATTAACTTGAAAATATTCGGAGAAAATAGTTTGAAAGGGATGAGTAATAAATTAATGTATATATAACAAAATAGTGCATGTAAGTAAATAAAAAAAATATATATCCGTACAAAATAATTATAAAACGAGTGCCGTCCCATCACAAAATAATTGTACCATTGTTATTGTTTTGTTTTGTTTCGTTTCGTTTTAATAATAACATTTTAATATATCTGATTGATAATCCTAAATTGCCCCCAGCTTTAAGATTGCTACTTTTTCAAAGGATAAGTATTTACATAGCACAATTCAGAAGAAGATTCAAACTTCTCATCTAAGAGCAATTAATCAAGACGTAAGGACGATAAACTTTCCAGAATTTAGATAAAATTGATGTTTGTTATGATAGATAAGTCGTGGATTCAGCATCATGTACATTAATACACGGTTGTAATAATTATTAAATATTTATAAGAATTCTTATAAAATTAGTTGATATGTTTTCACGAATCGTATTGGTCTAGTCAAATATCTCAACACGAGTATGAAAAAAAAAAAGTTCTATAATTGAGAAAATAATTAAGTCACGCAATCTGAATTCAAAGCACAATAAGTAGTTTTCTAAACAATATATGTTTGGCCATCGAATATTATCCTATGATTTTAGTTTTAGAATAATTCTTCTACATAATTATAAATAAAATTGCACGTACTGAATTAATACTCATCTTACAAAGAAAAACTCAACCACCTAAATTGTTTTGCTCACATGTAAATATAACTAGTTCAAAAATCTGAGTCCCATGATAATACCACACATCATGGCTTTAGTGCGGAAGGAGATCTTGTTACGTATATGCGGAATAGATTCCGTTCATTGAATACTTAATATGAACGACTAGTATTTTTTAAAAAAAAAAATACATGTTATTATGTTGAGAACATCTATTGCTGCTGAACAAGTATTCTGTTGTTTAAGATAGATATTCATATATCTTCTTAAGAATGTAACACATATTCAATATTATATGTATTCTCAATAAAATAAAAAGTGTTTACCTAACAAATTTCACTCGTTAAATTTTATATATTACAATCAATATTTATTTTGAACGTGCAAACTTAAACTGTTCCGCAAAAGAGTGGGATTGAATTCCACGTCGTGTGAAAAGAGAGAAAGGTGGAAGAGATTCCAAATTGTTTGACAGCGACATGTTTGGATATTTCCACAGATACTACAAACTTTTTGGATCAGAACCACGAGGCCGCCACACGCCTAGTACACCTAGACAGCTCGCACCTTCCACGTGTCATTTATTTGACGGTCCATATGAATCGTGTGCCACTCGTCCTCTTTCTTCTCGTGACCAAACTACCCAAATTTCCACAATTTCCTCTATAAAAATTCCCAAAAACGCAATTCCTTAGTACCATCTTCTTCAATCTTGAAATCTTTACATTTTCTATAATAAATTTGCTCTGAAAAATGGTTCTTCAAGCATTTTCTGCTAATGGGTCTATGGTTCTTGGAGGACCCTTGTTTAATAATTCCTCTATCAGCTCTGTTTCTTCTTCACCGAGCTTGAATTTGAGTGTTAATTTTCCGAGAAAGATGATGAACAAAGGATTTGTTGTGTCTGCTTCATCGGAGGCGTTGACGGGAGTTGTATTTCAGCCATTTGTAGAGGTTAAAAGTGATGAGTTTTTGGTACCAATTTCACCACTTGTTTCACTTGCTCGGCAAAAGTACTCCGATGACTCTGAATCTGCTATCAATGAGCAGATCAAGTAAGTTCTTGCACTTATTATTGCTTCCGCGTAACAGATTAAATGTTTTGTTTCTTATTTAAAATAGATAGGAAGGTGGACATTTAATTTGGAATATTATTTTTTTAAAGATCATTTATATCCTTTCTGATTTTATGCTTGGACTTGTTGAGGAACGCCTGATTTCAGTAATTTTGTTCATTCGAGTTGTATAAGGGCTTCTATATGATGAAATTTGTTGTGCTTCATTTCCAACAAGTAATTTATGACATGATTGGTTGGTATTATCTTGAGGCTATTTTTGTAATTAATAGTGTGTTGGACTATTTCAAATTAGATCTATTTATTTCTTCCGGATCTTTCTCCGATCATCCTTTAATATATAGTCTAGTGCACTAATATAATCAAATGAGTCATATTCACATAGGGACTTCAATTAGTTAAAGTAAAAACAAAAGGGAATAAATAACCTTTCCCTTATAGACTAAGGGATCACTTGAATATTTAGCATGGTTGTACATCAAAGAAGGCTGGTGCATTTGGCAGAGCAACAGGTCTCGAGTTCAACAATTTCTGCCCCGATATTCCTTTTTTGTGCTAAAAATTTAGCATAGTTGTGTTGGCCTTGGTATCAATCTTTTCAGTATAACTTACTCACCATTTTCTTTCTGTTTCAGCGTGGAGTACAACGTGTCCTATGTGTATCATGCCTTGTATGCCTACTTCGACAGGGACAATGTTGCTCTGAAAGGATTTGCAAAGTGAATATTCTGTCTTGAATCTCCTCTTTATCTTGTGCACTGGGTACGCTCTTTTCTTTTTCTTTTTTTTTTTAAGATTTAACACGAATGTGTATGAATATCAGATTCTTCAAGGAGTCAAGTGAGGAGGAAAGAGAACATGCTGAGAAATTTATGGAATATCAGGTAATAATAATTTAAGAATAGATTGTTTCTAATCCCTTTTTTACATTATTCTCCAAGTGCATATCTTTTAAATTTACAATATGATGAACAACAGAATATACGAGGAGGAAGAGTGAAGTTACATTCTATAGTGGCACCTCCTTCGGAGTTTGAACATGTTGAGAAAGGCGATGCATTATATGGTGAGTTTCTCTAATCCTTTTAAACCTTGATAATGATATGATCAATCGTAAATTTTCGAAATGTATACAATATAGTCAATTTCAAAATTTGACTAAAAATGTATCTAAAAATGTTCTGATAGTTTACTTTTATTATTTTAATTTCAGCCATGGAACTAGCTTTATCTATGGAGAAATTAGTAAATGAGAAACTCCTTAGCCTGCATGGGGTAAAGATCTCCTTTTTTCCCTTTGAAAATTTGCTCTGATTACTGCCAAGTTACTTGATTATTTGATTGCACATGAATTGTAATTACATAGATGTTCGCCTTTGCCATTTTCGGAGGTGAATATTGACGTTCTTTCTTTTCCCTTTCCCTTTTTTTGGGGGTAAAAAATAGGTTGCTGAAAGAAACAATGATGCTCAGAGGCAAGAGTTCATAGAAAGTGAATTTTTGGGTGAACAGGTAACCCAAAAATTGTTAATTTGTACGCCTCTCAGAATTTAATCGTTGTTTGGCTCACGGAATATTGTGAAATATTACTAGAGTCTGAATTTACTCGAGTTTTTTCGCGATATTTTAACCATACTGATTTGGAAGTGATAACTAAGAGCATAGTACTAC
>JAOWBF010000035.1:9323243-9333488 GCA_028566175.1 Vinca major
AGCCGCAGCTTTTCTCTCACCTCTAATAAAATTGCATATGAACCATTTTAACCCTCCTTTAAATCATAGCCATTGATCCATTTTAAAAATGAAATCAACGGCTCCCAGAGTGTCCCGCACGTGCGGATATTTGGGCGTTACGCACAGGAACCGGACTGGATGTTGTGAGAAGGAAAGGAAAAATAGGTCATTATTTATTTAACTTTCATGGTACTGCGATTTAGGTAATCGATTTCTTTTAGAGATGGGGATGGCTGAAGGGTGCTCAGAAATTGGCTTTTGGCAGCTTAATAGGTGAACCAACCAAAATAAAAGAATAACTCAAGAAGAAAAAAAAAGAAAAAAGAAATACAAAAGATCAGAAGCCGGAACTAAAGGATATTCAAGAAGCCCCAACTTGGAGACATGGCAGAAGCCCTTGGGCCGAGACCTCATTAGCAGAAAAGGCCCAAAAAGGATAGATTAATGAACTTTTGAATTTGTAGCTTAAAGGCTCAGAAAGCTCGAGGGAAATTGACATGGGAGTGTGAGAATTGGAGTGCATTTGATTCAATTCAGCAAAATATTTTACCTTTTTACTGTGATTTTGTCTAAAAATAAAATAAAATGTAAACTAACTTAAAACTAAAAAATAAAAAGTAAAAAAGATTTAGATTTTTTTTTCTTCCTGAATTTGGGAATAAGCTTAAGTCTAGTAAATGTGACAGTCATGGCATGTACGTAATCTGAGAGCGCAATTTATGAGTTTAACTGACAACATATACGATCACTTACTTGGTAATTGTTTTTGTTATGCAAAATAAATATCTCAAGTGAACAAGAATATTTAAACACATTTTATGTTAGATTAGGGTTTTGCAGATTAGAAAATTGGAGCCACCAAATAACACGTAGCTGGGAGGTAAGAGGCGACATCTAATAATTAGTTGAGTGTCAACTATAATCTCCCAATTTAAATAATGCCGTTTAGGAGTCTTCATTGACCCAACCAAATATACTTTACCCAAAATAACAAAAACCAAAAACCAAATATATGTTTTGACTTCTTTTAATATACATCAAGGATAGGAAGATTATATTATAAATAGTGTTTTACTTGCTGTGCATATTATTTGCGTGGCTTCTTATTGATCTTAAACTTCATTTTCCACTAATAAAAAAACATTAAAAATAAAAAAATTATTTTACCGCTAATCGAACACTCGAATTGGTCCTTAAGCGTTTGGATCTCGTGATACTCCCTGTGATATGTTAATTAAAGAAAGTTTCATTCATATAAACTAAACTAAACTAAATAAACTCTTTAAATTAATGGACTATAAGTGTAAACATGATATAATTAGAAAATATTATCGAAAGTCCGTGCCATTAGCCAACCATGTAATCTTCATGTAATCATTGAGATTTTTCTTAAAATTCCAAGAATACAGAAGAAAAGAAAAACTAAGTCAACCCTCAAAAAGAGGAGAAAAAACTTGGTTAAGCAATTCCTCATTTCATGTTTTCATTACTCCTTTACCTCTTGTTGTATTGTTGAAAAGTCCTTATTACCCAAATATACCAAATTCAACTCAAACTCAATACTCCAAGAAAATCATAACCAAAGGTATTAAAATCTTTTCATTTGTAAAACAAAAAGGATAAAATGTAAAAAGTTAAATTAGGAGTGTGAATATTATTTTCCCTTCCAATATTACCAAATTCACAAACTTGTCGAAAAGGCAATACTAAAAATAAGGAATAATTACTTTTTAAAAAAAAGTAATAACAAATAATATTATTAATATTGTATATGATGGAGAAGCTTGCTATGGGAATTCTTAAGGTCGCAAAACTTGAGGCATTTCGCACTAAAGTCTGACTGGATCTTTGATGGTAGCTATAAGAAGGGGAATGGGGCAGTTGCTGCAGCGGTGATGAATGGAGATGGAGCTGTTGTAGGTGTTATTGCCAAGCCCATTCCAAGGTGCTCGATCGAGTGCTGATCAAGCTGTTATATGTGTTTTAGGGATCAAATAGCAATAAAATAAATTCCGGTCTTAATTTAATCGGTATTCTGTCGCTATTCAGAGACTGAAATTTTCGATTGCTAATTTTTGTCGCTAAATGATTATTTTCTTTTAGTGATTGCAGCTATAGAGGTGGCTCGAACTTTGTAGTTGTCGGCTTGAGATTGTTTGGCGATCATGAATCGGCTCAACTCATCCCTTGGCTAGAGTTCGGGATTTATTAAGTTAGTTCATGTTAACAAGAATATAAATGTTGTTGCTCATACTTTAGTAGATTATGCATGCTATTTCTTTGTAAGAAAATGTATTTTGAACTAGAATACCCTTGTATGTATGTATTCAGTTTGTTTTAAATATCCTTTAAAAAAAAATTTAAAAAAAAGTGACTGGCAAGGTGTAATAGTTGGCAAAGGTGCCCTTTCAAATCACATCTCATATTCAAATCAAATGTATCAAAAAATATATGTACATGGTCACCAGCTATAAGTAGTTGTTTTACTATTTTTTTTTTAATGGCCTAACATTCAACATCAAAATCTTAAACTAAGATTTAAATATTCCAATACTAAATATAATATTGGAATATTATATTTAAACTAACAGACTTGGAACAAATTATTAAATCTAGCATAGGTGCCTCTTATTGTTATTATTATTATTTTGCAAATCAAAGTTCCCAATTTCACCCTTAACCGATGCTAATCTTACCTATAATCCACTGACGATATATATATATTTTTTTCCAAGTATCCATTGATGATGATCAATGGAGCTAAAATAGGTCAATGCGTGACTATTCCTTTTTTTTTCATTTCCTTGATGTGCATTAACAATAAAATAAAATCAAAATTAAAGAACCATCAAAATCATAGGTCAAAAAACAAACATTTTAGTATGTAATTATAACAGTCAATAGTTTGTTATTGTAAGAAGATTGAACAGTTCAAACTGATGAATTGTTCTTGATGAAATGCTAAACCCCATGATAGAGATATGAGTACCTCAACTTAGAACTATTTTTTCCCTGTTCACATTTTTATGTTTAAAAGCTCAAACATGCATAAACTATTCCACAAAAGTATGTCTCAATAGTCCAAAATCTCGATAATTAACTTTAGGTCAACTGTTCACAAAACAAACGTATAAGAAAACGCGTTGTATTATTCTACTTTTTCAGTCCCAAATTATTTGTCCATTCTATATTTTGCACCGAAATTAATATTTCATCAAATTCTATCCTAGAATATGATAAAATGTCAAACATGACCTTATTTAATATTACTCCTCATTTAATTTTACCTTTTTACTCCTTCTCTATTCTCCTCTCTCCAGTATTCAATGCAAGAGGTAGGATTGGAAAAACCAACATTAATGAACTATTTATTTATAAAGTGGACAATTAATTTAGGACAGGTTAAAAAAGAAATGTGGACAGATAATGTGGGACGGAGAGAGTATTAGACATTGCGAATTAAACTTTCTATAAATTTCTCATTTCTTACTCAAATTGCCCATTTTCTTATTCTACTTGGATTAGTTTTTATTCTTTTCTACTACTCCTCATCTTAAGCTTGAACTCTAAAATATTTCTTAGTTATCATGGCTATTCCAAATTTCTTGGCTTCAATTCTCTCTTTGATAACTATTCTTTCCCCTTTCTTGATTACTACTAATCTTGCACAATCCCAACCCTTTGATTTTACTTTCAATGGATTTAATGAATCAATAAATAGACTCATCCTAGAAGGAGCAACTGTGATCAAACCAACTGGAGCACTTAGGCTTACTAACCAGTCCCATGATGTAATAGGCCATGCCTTTTTTGCCAATCCATTTCCTATTTTGAACACTACTACAACTTCCAATATATCTGCAGCTGCAAATGTTTCTTCATTTAGCACATACTTTGTTTTCCAAATAGTCCCCGTCGCTGATGGCCAAGGCGGCTATGGCCTCGCCTTCACTCTCTCCCCATCTCCTCAGTTCATCGGGGGACAAGGCGGGCACTACCTAGGAGTCTTGAACCCAACAAACAATGGACGATCTTCCAACAATATTTTCATGGTTGAGTTCGATACTGTCCGAGGATTTGAACAAAATTCTGATACAAATGGTAATCATGTCGGAATCAATATCAATGGAGTGAATTCAACAGCTTCAGAACCAGCTTCTTATTTTAACAGGATTGGTAGTAACAATAAGGAAGAAATTGACTTGCAAAGCGAACCAATTCAGGTGTGGATAGAGTATGACGGTCCAAATAAAATTTTAAATGTCACGATTTCGCCTTTGGCTGTACCAAAACCAAGTCGGCCTTTGATGAGTGAAGTAATTGATTTGTCTTTGGTGATGAAAGAGGAAATGTATGCTGGATTCTCTGCTGCAACGGAGCAATTAAGAAGCTCCCATTACATTCTTGGATGGAGTTTTCGGCTTAATGGCATTGCGAATTCACTTGATATTTCTCGCCTCCCAATTTTACCTGCTGAATCAAGGCCCCCTTCTTTCAATCCAACTTTAAGAAAGGCCCTTATCGCTATTTTCTCGATTGCTATATTCTTTTTGTTGGTTGGATTATTTGTTTTGATTTATAAAAGGAGGCGAAATTTTGAAGTTCTTGAGGAATGGGAATTGGATTGTCCTAGGAGATTGTCCTATAAAGATCTTTATAAAGCCACCAATGGATTTCAACAGAGCGAGCTAATAGGTTCTGGTGGTTTTGGTGAAGTCTATAAAGGAAAATTGCGAGGAATTGGAGCTGAAGTCGCGGTCAAAAGGATTTCGAGCAATTCAGTGCAAGGAATCAGGGAATTTGCAGCTGAGATAGAAAGTTTGGGAAGATTAAGGCACAGAAATTTGGTGAATCTTCAAGGATGGTGTAAGAACAAGAATAATCTTCTTTTGGTCTATGATTATGTCCCAAATGGAAGTCTTGATCACTTGCTATATAATCCGAAAAATCAGGAAATGGCATTGAATTGGGAACATAGATTCAATATCATTAAAGGGATTGCTTCTGGGCTTCTTTATCTTCATGAAGAATGGGAGCAGGTTGTAATTCATCGCGATGTGAAATCGAGCAATGTTCTTATAGATGGCGAAATGAATGGGAGATTGGGAGATTTTGGACTTGCAAGATTATATGATCGGAACAAACATTCTTATACTACTAATGTTGTTGGAACAATTGGTTATATTGCACCTGAACTTACTAGAACAGGAAAGGCCTCGACAGGGTCCGATGTTTTTGCATATGGTATTCTACTTCTTGAAATAGTAAGTGGAAAACCTCCGATTTTGTATGAACCGGCTCGCGGTCATATTCCGTTGGTGGAGTGGGTTATAGAAAGCCTTCGATCGGGGGAAATTCGTGATTTAGTTGATCCAAAATTGAGTAACATATACGTGTTTGATGAAGTCGAGTTGGTTATAGGACTTGGTTTGATGTGTTCTCACAAAAAACAAGAAGCTAGGCCTACTATGAGGCAAGTAATGAAATATCTCAATGGGGATGATTTTTGGCCGGGAATTGGGAATTTAAGCAGTTTTGGTTCTCCACGAACCTTGGAAACTGTGTCCGGATTCTCCGGGTTTGTTTCCGGTGATTTTCCGAGCACAACGGCTTCTTTTGAAGTGATCTCTAGTGGTGCAATTCCAGTTTCCTATCGCTCGTCATCTATAGGGGAGATGTCCACTAATTCTTTTGGGAGCGGTAGATAGAATTCTGTTTTGATATTAATTGTTTACTTATTTTTATTTATATAAAGTGAAAATTCAATTGTAGTTGATTCTTTTGTACATCAAGAATTGGAACTGTAGATTCCTTCAAGGAACTTGAGATGTTTTGTTTTCCAGTGTACTTGATACAAGCAATATATAGGTTTGGAAGGATTAAAGAGAATTGAGCAGTAGTTCTTGACATCCTTGGGGAAAAAAAGAAAAAGAAAAGCTGTTAACATACAATGTATTCCTATAGTAAAAAAATATTTGTAATGCAACACACTAACTAAATTGGATAAAAAAAAATGTTACACACTAACTAAAAAAGTACTTTATAAAATTGTACTAAAAAAGTATCTAGCTTGATGGGTGCAACATGCCCAAGAACGCTTAACTTTATATTTATGATGAGATATGGTAAATTAATGCTGGTGTGATTTCATCCCTTTATGTACCTATGTAGAGTTTAATTAGTTAATGTTTGATTTTGATACGAAGTGCATAAAATTTTGTAAATATTAAGTTGCATCATATCATAAATTATACATCATATATATAATAAAACTGTCGATGTGTATTGACATTTTGGCATTTTGCTTTTCAATAATATCCTTAAATATTTATAGGTAGATTCTAATTCTAATTCTAAAAGGTTAAAAACGATAATTAAGATTGAACTAAATTAGACATATTATAAAAAGAATATGATTATATAGAAGATACATACCACAAACAGTTTCTGTCATATAATAAGTCATCTGATAAAAGGAAAAAGATAATGTTTAATAAAATTACACTAAATAAGGTATATCATAAAAAGAATAGAATTGTATCTATTTCCAAATCAGTAATATATTAATTTATTGTTCTTTTCTATGCCTAGCACATTGGATTATTAAACAAAAACAAGTCCATATTTATTTTCAATAAATTAATAAATATTTATTATTGTAAAAGAGTAATTTTAACTATCAGATCTTAAATTTAATCACTAATAGATATTTCACACGTAAGACGTTTCACGTACCTGATTGAATTTAGGTGGACTATACCATCAAGCAAGGTCGTTTGACTTTATTTATCACAACAAAAAAGAAAGATCGTTTTGATATTGACAAATCCAAAGGTTTACGAGTCTATCATATACCAATTTCTTATACAAATCTTCATTTTATGCATTTTCTTCACTGCAATATATATATATATATATTGGAGGTGAATTTGATAAAATATTATGAATTACATATAAAATTTACTATGTAGTATTTTTAAAAATCTCGGGCGACTGCCACCCGCCCATTTTCTTCGTCCCTGCCCTCATAATCAATTCAGAGATATCCAGGCTTTCTTTGATGATTGTTACTTCCTAATTGCCATTAATGGTAGCCTAGATATGTTTATTATTATTATTATTATTATTATTTCTACTTAGTTGTCACCTTAGAAAATTTAGAGAGTATTGGATGTTCCCCAAGTTTATTACCCAATTCGTATAGTAGGGATAAATACTCCCCTATTCATATTACCTCCTTCTCAAATTATTTGCAACGTTTTACCTTTTTATACATACCTAGGTAATCATTAAAAAGAAAGTCTAAATTACCATTAATTAATGACTAAAAAATTATTATTAATTGAGTAATAAATTGGGGGTATAGTTATAAAAATAATAATAAAGATGTATTGATTTCTTAAATATGGTAAACAATTTGTGATGTTTCAAAAAAAGAAACGTTGCAAACAATTTAGGACGGAGGTAATATATAGTAGGGATAAATACTTAGGAGGTCACTTTGAGTACCAAGAGAAGAATAATATTACTCCATTCGTCTCATATTATCTGTCCACTTTGTGTTTTGCACAAGTATTAAGGTTTCATCAAAATTTATAGTGGAATATGATAAAATGTCAAGCATGATCCTATTTAATTCTAGTCACAATTTAATTCTATCTTCTCTTCTTTCTATATTTTTCTCTTTCTAATATTTAATATAAGAGGTAGGATTAGAAAAATCACTATTAATGAATACTTTATTTAGAAAGTTGATAAATTATTTAGGATAAATTAAAAAAACGTGGATAGATAATTTGAGACGGATGAAATATTTATTTAGCATTTAATGTAGACAATCGAATTACTTTCTTACTTGTCTTAAAGTGATTGGTAATGACGCTGTATTTTCAATAACAATCTAATACTTTTCCATCTTTTATGAGGACACGTTATGGACCATATCGGATTGCCGGAAGAGAATGGGAGTCCTGAAAGCCGCAAAGGTTTCCATCAGAAGGAATTCACTCCACCTTTGATAGTGCCAAAACGCTTCTATATTCCTCCGTATTCTATACATTTCAAAGCAAAACTGGAGAAACTTCTTTATATTGGTCCCAAAATTAAGCATTGGTTGATATTAAACTTGAAGGAAAAAACAAAACAAAGACTTTGACTGATGTTTGTTTCTAAATTATTTGAATTAGGGAACAAAAAGTTACCGCTTGATTGCTTTAGTTGATTTTAAAATAAATAACTAAATTGCCAATAAATAAATTTTCAGAAATTTCAATTAAAAACAATTAACAACTATAATTTTGAATAATTAGCCACTTTGATCATCAATATATTTTCGTCTATCCACTTTGGTTAAAATTCAAGTTTTTTACCTTATTTCATCACTAAAGTTTTTTCAGTCTGCCATTTTGATAACTAAAGTTTTTTTTTAACTTTTTTCATCACTAAAATTTTTTAGGCCTGTCATTTTGGTCACTAAAATTTTTTCGGTCTGCCAATTTGGTCACTAAAATTTTTTTATTCTGCCATTTTGATCAAAGTTTTTTAGTGACCTAAATGGCAGAATGAAAAAACTTTAGTTACTAACATGGCAGTCCGAAAAAAAATTTGTGACCAAAATGGCAGGCCTAAAAAATTTTAGTGATGAAAAAACTTAAAAAAAACTTTAGTGACCAAAATGGCAGGCCGAAAAAACATTAGTGATGAAATAAACTAAAAAACTTAAATTTTGACCAAAATGGCTAGACGAAAATATATTGATGATCAAAGTGGCTAATTATTCGGCTTTATTGATAGCCTTTTGCATCTCGTTAATTCTAGAGTTTTCTTTATTCTTTTTTTATTTTATCTTATGATGCTCTTTTTTTGCCTCCAATTTAGCGCTAAAATTCTATCATATTTTTTTTTAATAAAAAAATATACCTAAAAAATATTTTGTTAAAATGGAGATACAACAGTATTATCTTAGGTTAAATTATTTTTCAGATATGTTACTCGACTAATTCGATTGGATAAAATTTATTTTGTTCTACAACCTATTAGCAAGAAATTCAACAATTTATGATTTTGCTTTTTGCCACAAATTAACTATGCACATTGACGAATGTTCGGGTATTAATGTGTCATAAATTAGTTAACAAGATATAAGAAAAAATCTTAAATACCGCTTATTAATTCTATTCATCTCGTTTAAGATTTACTATTTTTTCCCCTTTTCTCTCTCCTTCTCTCTCCTTCTCACGCAATATTTAATTACTTTTTATATATGTGTTTGAAAGTCATAATTTTTAATTAAGATTATTGAATGAGGAGATGAAAGAAGGTATAATTAAAAAAATTATTATTAATGCACGTTTTATTTAGTAAGAAAACATTTAATTTGGAACAGATAGACAAGAAATATAGACAATTGATTTGAAAGGAATGGAGGAAATAATCTCGATTTTTCAATATTATCCTAAACAAACTTGAAGAGTTGTGGATGTAACCAACTAAACAAGTTCACTTCCCTCATGAAATAAAAGATAAATTGGCAAAAAAAATAGTTCATTAATAAAGTATTACCTCCATTAATAAATATAAGACTTTCAGGAAAAATAGCTAAAATTAAGGAAATAAAAATTAAAATATTACACTCTTAAATAAAATTAATTGCATACAACGGCAAAAAAACGTATATTCACATTCCTATGGTCATTCACTCAAAATTCGCATTGTTGACATTTCTTCTAATTTTATATACACATGATGAATCGTAAATGATTGTACATATAAAAGAGAATATATATGGGTACATATATATTACAAACAATATATATATATCGATTGTACATACGATTATTTTCTATTACAAACAATAACGTTATAAAACAAAGGATATATCAGCTACCATAATATTCAAATACTCTTTGGTTATTTTTTCTTGAAGTGTTAATTGTGAATTAGTTTATTAAGGTTGAGGTATGAGTTTTTTGAACGATTAAAAGTGAATAGTAATGCAACAAATTAAAAAAGGTGTATGAATATTATCTTCCAACGTAAAAAGAAAAAAATTCTGAAAAAGGTTACAAAAGTAGCCTAATTTGGATACGATCAAATCAACGATGATTATAAGGTTCTAACATATGAACATTTTGCACATTTAACGATCGAAGATGTCGTTTTTTGCAAATTTCAAGTATATAGTCTAAGGGGCAACACTTGGAGGCTTTTGGATGAGATTTTCCA
>JAOWBF010000035.1:9462866-9475041 GCA_028566175.1 Vinca major
ATCTAGATATCTCCTAAACGACAATTAATAGGGAATGAAGGGAGTATTCTTTTAAGAATACTTTTTTTTTTTTTTAGAAAATTGATTCTAAAAAAAGTGAGAATGTTCGTTCTTCCTTATGTACATCTATTATTTTTTTATAATTTTTATTTATTGAGGGATGAGCTTATAAATTTCAAGAAATAGAGAATGTAAGAAGCGAGAAGAGGATTCGAACTCATGACATTTACGTCATGAGACCTCAGCCTCAATCACAAGACAAATACCTTGTTGGCGAGTACATCTATTATTAAGGAAAGAACAAGTATTTTTAAAGAAGAATCGGTCTTCTTCATTTAAAAAAAATCTCAGTCATTGAATTTTATATTTTACACTAAAATACTATTCCACACGTGCTAAATAAGACAAGTTTCGAATCGGAGCGGTCAGTCTTTTTTGTCGGCCAAAGATACTATTTCTTAAGTTACGGTCCACCTATATTCCTATGAAACATTTATATTTTTGTCAATCGAATAAAAAATTGGACCAACTAATTTTTTTTGGAGTGAAAATATGTGTAATTTTGTATCACCTATTATGTAAAACAAAGTGTTACATAATTAACTTAACTTAGTATATGTATTAATCCAGAAACACTTATTACATGGATGATGTCACACCTATATAAGATGTAGTCTAATTTCACCATAAAACGGTTTAAACCGTTTGACCTTTTTTCTTTCCATTTCATCCTCCAAATTTCAACTCTCAATCATTGCTCCTCCATTCTCGCGATCGCCTTGATCAATCTTACCTTGAGGAGCTCCATTTTTCTCCAGAGAAGAAGTAGAAATGGAAAACCAGGAGGAAGAATCGCCGACGCCGGAACATTTCAAACTGTGGAGCGAATTGGAATTACATGAATACGAAGATAAATTCGTGATCAAGTCGGTGGAATCAATAGATCAAGGCTTCTCCATCAACCGATCTAGTGGAAACATCGAGAATTTGAATGGTTAAGTTACATTGTTTCTGCAATATTTTCATATTTTAGATGAATATACGAAGGAAATAGGAACTCAAACAGTTGTTTATTTGCTTCTATGAATTACTTTTTATCTTAAAATATGATGACACAGCGGATTTGATACATAATATCTATGTTGTTATTTACTGTTTTATGAATATAAATTTGTGGAAACCTCGAGAATTTGAATGGTTAAGTTCTATTGTTTCTGCAATTTTTTCCGTATTTTAGATGAATATGTGAAGGAAATTGGAACTAAAATAGCTGTTTATTTTCTTCTATGGATTAATTTTTAGCTTAAAAAATGATGATATAGCGGATTTGAAGTATAATATCTATGTTGTTATTTACTGGTTTATGAATATAAATTTCTGGAAACATCGAGGATTTGAATGGTTATGTTCTATTGTTTCTTCTACACTTATTGGTATTTTAGATGAATATATGAACGAAATTGCAACTGAAACAGCTGTTTTATTTGTTGCCGATGTTCAATAAGCTGGATTAATTTTTGGAGATATTGCGGACTTGAAGTATAACATCTATGTTATTCTATACCGGTCTATGAATATATTGCTGCTGCATTTGTTCTTTATTTTACCAATCGAACTGTTGAATTTATGTTTTTTTTTAAATTTCTAAATTGGAAAATCTACTTCCTATTTGCTGTCGCAGGCGAAGGCAGTTCTGGAGCTCCTAGCGGCAAGGTCTCTAAGATATATGGGGTGGTTGGAACTATTAGGTTGCTAGCAGGTATTGCTCCAATAAATTTAGCATTTCTTTTTGATTTTTTTAATTGCTATAGCTAATTGGCCGAGGTGAAGCTGTAGTGTTTGAAAACTTTGTGACTGTAGTTTTTCTGACTTGATTTAGAGGTTATACAGTGGTTTTACGCTCATGAAACTTGAAATAATACAAGTTGTGAAAAGGAAAATGAGGTTTGGATATATGTTTGTAAGAATGGAGGGAAGCTGCATTTATAGGACAAAGAGAAAGGGAAGAAAGTTCTTATAGAAGCATGAATTATAGATACATCGCCACTTGAAAACTCTAGAAAAAATTAGAAGAGGACGGATTGTTTAAACATATGTACTTTTTAAGTCACTCAAAATGAATGTGTGCATAAACAAAAGAAAAGTACAACTTTGGAGGAAATACTACTTCTCTATGGAGGAAAGACTATTTTGTGAGAAAACTGGAAGGAGCACAGAGATTGATTTTGTATGATCTTTGTGTGCAAAGCCCCTGTTATCTCCTTGAAATTTTTATCGTTAAAATACAAATATATTTGACTTCCGAAACATGGAAAGCAAGCTTGTATCATCCAAAAGTGTGTCAGAGGGGTACCTGAAAAATATCCTCGAGCATCCATAATGAGAAAAATACTATATTTGGAGAGTATCAAGAATGTATCCAATAAGTATTGGGTTATCAGAGTATTTCATTTGTATCAGATATGGAGACAATGCCCTTCCGGAAGTAACCTTGCTTCCTTGGAGGGCATTGAAGCAACATGCAGAGTTTTTAGTTTCCATAAATAGGAAGGAGTTAATGCTATTTGTAGTTGGTGCAGAGGAAGAGAGATAACAGAATTTGCTTGTCATCTTCATCTGTAGTAATGAGGATATAGGAGCAACTGTAATATGGTGAGAGAATAAAGTTATCCTTTCTTTGACAACATACCAACTCTGTCCAATGTTTTTGACTTTCTGCCATTTTTGCAGTGGTTAGACATGTTACCGGAAGTGTAGGCATATAATGCTCGTGCCGAATGATTTGCCTAACGTAAGAAGAGTGGCCAATAACTTTGAAAATCTTTAAAACAAACAACAATGATTTTGGTAAATGCATAGAATGTTTAAAACCTTAACTATGTATAAAGGAGGGAAAAGAAGCAATGGTACTTTAGGAAAATTACAAAGAATGATGTGTAATTTGAACTGAAAAGGATCCAAATCTGATGCCATAATGATTGCAAAAACTTTTTACAAAAGAATATGCAAACTAACTTATACATTGAACTGAGGACGTGAAGTGAACAGGGAAGGGAAGCCTCTAAGGTAGAACTATTCGGTTTAATCAGATTCCTTCCATTCTTACTTTTTATCTCTTAAGAGAGAATGGTTGTTGGATGACAACTAATATATCTTTCACAGACGACAAATCTCAGATATGTCTTCATGAAAATTTGCAGTCAGTCTCTTAGATGAGTGGTTGAGGGGATTAATAACGTTAAAAAACATGGGAGAACTTTAGCAGACATTAATATCCGCCGGAATGAGGTAATGGAGTCACAGATCCTTTTGTAAATTTTTGTGCAGGAACACATACATTGGTGATAACTTCACAGCAGGAAGTTGGAAGTCTTCTTGGTTTCCCTGTTTACAGAGTGATGTCCATGAAGTTTCTATCTTGTAATGAAGCTTCAAAAAATTTAACTAATCAAGAGGTATCAATTTCTATCTTCCTTCTTACTGTTAGAATTGAAGTTTTGAGCGCTGCAATTTACAAAATTTCCTATGCAATAAGGAGTTTTCTGCTTTTCGCATTTGTCTGCAGAAAAAAGATGAATCATATTTCATGACTCTGCTAAGAGTTGTGGAATCAACTCCAGGCTTGTACTATTCTTTTGAAACGGATATCACTCTGAAGTACGTTGGTTTGGCAGTGAATAGTTGTATTTTGAATTTGTTCTTTAGGTTGAATGTTGTTGTGTTATGGCGGTATTTTTAAAAGCAACATATAATTTCCAGCTTGCAGAGAAGATTCAGACTAGCCGATGGGTGGATGAGTAAACCTCTCTGGAAGCAGGTTTGTTCAGAAAAGAGGGTTTCTCAAATCTACCAAATTTGTTATTTTTTGGTAGAGATTATATATGCTTGATTCATGTGACTGCTAGGTCTAGGATAACTCCTACAGATGCATCCGTGTATCTAATCTGGTGAAGAGGATTCTTGCTATGAAGAAATCTAAATGAATCTGTTGATATCCTAGCCTGGCCTTCATTTTTTTCTGTTCACCTCTCCTTTTAAGGTGAAGATTGATTGATGGATGCTTTCCCCTTGGTTGGGGATCTGTCAGTGGGGGGAGTTAAAACAAGGAAAGAGTAAAAGACAAGGCCAGATAAAATACTTAAGGAGCAGTCTGAAAAGGCATAACTTGTATTTGCACCTGCTTGACACAGGTTGCAATACATGATTAGTATTCCGTGGTGGCAATGAGATTTGATTGAAAATTTGCCTACATGGCACAACGCCAAATATGCTTGTGCATATTTCTCAGTCCTAGTAATGGGATAAACTAGACAGTCAAAATAATTACCTCTGTGAGTTAGATGTATAAGTCAGGTCCTCCAAGAGCTCTTTCGGATTAGGTGTCAAGGACTCCCTTTTTCCTGGAAAATGTATTGAGTTTCCATCGCGATTGGTTGAATTAGAACCAAATTTCCATCGGGTATTATCAGCGCTGATGCCTTCTCCTATGAAATTATGCTTGTTAGTAAACATTTCCACAGTCTTCTACCGTCAATGGTTTGTGCATTTGCTTATCTCCATTCTGATTCAATTTCAGGCTGATCCAAGATTTGTTTGGAATAGAAATATAATGGAGGAGCTTATTGAGCATAAGGTTAGACTTTTGTCAGATTGAAAATAGAATCACTTTTATAGTATCTTCCGCCAATGTCCAAAAACCGTACCTTAATTCTTTAAGCGCTTTTCATTGTTTTCTTAGAAGTTCGTGCACAAGAAGTTTATTTATAAACTACTAGCTGTATGCATTGTGATCAAATAGTATTTGATCCTTGTCTGATATATTTCTCTCTTCTTACAGCTTGATAGGTTCATCATCCCACTGCTACAAGGAAATATCCTAAATCTTGGTTGTCTCTACCCTCTGGTTTCTCATGCTGTGTCTATTAAGTTCAGTTTTATTAGGGCCACTGAATATGGTTAAAGAAATAAAAGAAACCTTGAAACATAAATTAGAGAGAAAAACAAACAGACATTTTTCTTTAACCAAGATTCAAGCTTCCAGACTGGGCAACTCAAGCTGAAAGATTCACCAGCTATAGTAACTTTGATGTCAAGAAGGTGTAATCGACGTCTAGGTAAACCACCGTGGGAGTAGGTGTGTTGAAATTTTGTTATGTGAAAATGACTTCTGATAATGATATATCTGATTACGGTATATTTTAGGGACAAGAATGTGGAGAAGAGGAGCCAATCTCGAAGGAGACGCTGCCAATTTTATTGAAACTGAGCAGTTGGTGGACATTGAAGGTTTGAGGTTCTCCTTTTTGCAGGTATGCTTCTAAGAAATTTGCTTTTAGTTAAACTAGGTTCTAATGTAGTGTGGCATAGATTGCTTTGGGGAAAAATGGCTTTGTAAATAAATGATGTGGAAAACAACTTGCAAATGGCAATGAAATCTCTCGGCAGTTTATAATAGTCTTGTTTTAAGTTCCGTGAGTATAAATTTCCTTACCCCATGAAATGGTATCATAACTTATCAAATTCGTAAGAATGGTGGGAAAAGCTACTTAGCCTCATGGATAATTTGATTACCCTCAGAAACAAAATCTTAGCCTTCGTTACGAGCTTGTGCACATGCTTCTGGCGATACTCGATTTGCTAGGGCGCCTGGCATGATTCGGCCCCTAGACTTATGCAACACTAATAACTTCTAAGCTTTTCCTCTGGCAATAG
Source organism: Vinca major (assembly GCA_028566175.1). Lineage (NCBI taxonomy): Eukaryota > Viridiplantae > Streptophyta > Magnoliopsida > Gentianales > Apocynaceae > Vinca > Vinca major. The sequence goes on from JAOWBF010000035.1 coordinate 9,468,579, forward strand.
ATCCTAAATGTAGACTGCCAGCCAACTCTATGTTCTTTCCTGAGCTGGCTTAGCATTTTCGTGAATTTGCAACAAAATCCCAGGGCAATGCTTCTGTAGCATGTATGTTAAATATTGTGCTTTTGTAATTTTTGAAGAGTTATAGTTTTCTTCAGATGGAATTGGTTTGTGCTACCCTGGTATAACATTAAAAGTTTCTGAGGTCTGAAAGGAATATTTTAGGTGTATTATCATTTGGAGTTCTATTGAGGACATTTTGAGGCATTGATAAATATGACACCTGGAGACACTTATGATACTCATACCCAACTCCACGTCACACCTCCTAAAGAAAAATCCGTGGTTGTCTGTTGAGTTTGTTTCTGTATGCCAGACAACATACAAGTATCATATGAATTCTTTTTTTTTTCTTCATGTCTGACTTAGAGAATGTGTACTTCTGCAGAATCCGATAGAATGTAGAGATGCTATTACGTTATATCTGCTACTTATTTTACCAACAAGAGATTAGAGTCGCTTATTATTTTCAGAGAGACCTTGCACAACAAAGATTTGTTTGCGATTCCAAGTATATATGTAATTTCATTAGTTTTTGTGCTTTTCAGGTCCGGGGTTCAATTCCTCTCCTATGGGAGCAAATTGTTGACTTGAGCTATAAACCAAAGCTTAATATCATCAACCATGAACAAACAGTATTTTCCTATGATCTACATCTTCAGCACTTACTCAACATGACATAATACTGCATTTCCTGAATTTCTATAAAAGATGCAGATAATTAGTTATTTATTTGTTCTTTGCATATATCCAGCCAAAGGTTGTGGAGCGTCATTTTCATGATCTCTCACAAAGATATGGGGATGTTGTGGCTGTTGACCTGATAGATAAGGTCAGTATTTTCAATTTGTTTCAGTATTGTCTAGCTCGGAAGATGGATGAATACCCTTTTAGCGAAGTACATCCTAGTGATATTTGGTTCACTATCAAGTCATTCCATTTCCCTTTGGAACTTCTTGTATGTTGAAGAACCGCTCCTTCAAATTTTATTAGGCAGTTATCTTTGATATGGATCCAAAGTTCAATTTTTATTATCTTTTCGGTTTTCCAAGCTCAAGTGACTACTTGATCATGCTCAAATTTTATCTTTTATACATGCATTTGCAATGTCCCAGTATTTATTGAAGTTTATATCTATTCAAGTTCTTAACTACAATAATTGTCTGAATACATGTTCATCCACTCTTGCAGCATGGCGATGAGGGTCTACTAAGCAATGCTTATGCGACAGAGATGCAAAAACTGTCAAATGTTAGGTGATTTTCTTTTTATTTTGAATTGTTTCCTCTGTGATTATATGACCGTTTATATTCCTGTTTTCCATAATTTCCTATTAAATGGCGGATGGAAAGAATCCAAGACAAAACGTTGTTGAGCACACATATGTTGAACTGTTTGTCCGTCCACATTAGGGTGGCTCGAGGACGTTTGATATCACATATTTGCTGAGTTAAAATTATTTATCGACTGATGCTTTCACTTTCCATTTTGTCCTTTTGCGTCTTAGTGAAAAGGATGTCTTAACATTATTGTGCAGTGAATACTGGAATATTTTGATTTTCATCATCTCAAATAATTTGAATGTGAGATAGCATCAGCAATCTTATTGTTTTCCTCTTTTTGCAGATACATTTCATTTGACTTCCATCATTCTTGTGGCGGTTCAAACTTAGACAATATACAACTTCTATATGATCAGATATCAGAAGATTTTGAGAAGCACGGGTAATGAACATAAATATAGAATATATTTAACATATTCCATTAAAGAACGCAAATGCAGCTACTGGGACTGCATCATGCATTTACTTAATATTTAGCAGCTGAGCAGATACTTTCTCATAAGCAAAGAAGGAGAAATTCGGTCAGAGCAGAAAGGAATTGTCAGATCTAATTGTATTGATTGCCTTGACAGGACAAATGTTACACAGGTATGAAGAAACACTTCATTTTCAACAAAAAAGTCAATATTTTAAATGATTGTTGTTCATGATGTCTTTTACTTGGAGGTTATTTTTGTTATAAGTTTTCTCACTTTAGATTATTTATTTGATTTACAGAGCTTTCTGGCACGAAAATCTTTGAATTCTCAACTGCAGAGAGCTGGTGCACTTTCTTCAACTGATTGCATTTCAAATATTAGTGAGGATTATGAAATCTTTAAAACTTGTGAGTATTGTTGAGTTCTATGGTTGTTCATAATTCTCTTTTACTTGCAAAAGATATTAATCGATATTAATAATAATTTGTTACGTGGTTCAAGCTCTGATAATCATTTTTGTCTGTTGACAGTGTGGGTAGAACAGGGTGATGAGATAAGCCTTGAATATTCTGGAACCCATGCTCTAAAAAGGGACCTTGTCAGGTGACTCGACGATAGGGTGATTTGAAATGTCATATCTATTTTCCTTTACTGATCCATTATGAATTCTGCAGATACGGGAAGCAGACCATGGCAGGACTTATTAGAGATGGAATGAGTGCCATCTCAAGATACTATCTAAATAACTTTCAAGATGGGGTTAGGCAGGTTAGTTGACTGCTATTCTCGACCTATATGCCTTTCCTTATTACAAAATTTTAATACAGGGGACACTGCGTTTCTTGTTTTTCCAGGATGCCATTGATCTTGTAAGTGGTCGATACAGTGTCAATATGAGCAGTCCCTCAACACACATTAATGGATTTGAATCATTTTCTGTAAGCCATAACTATCTCCAAACTAAATAGACAATAATATTTTTTTTAAAACAAGGATGCCTTTAATATTTTGTATAAGAGTTCGTTAACATCCTCTTACTATAACTAGCCCTGTAACTTCATCCACCAAAAGAAAAGAAAAACTAGTCCTGTGAATTCGTCTCATTTGGATAATCGTTATCAAGCCAATCTCATGACCATGAAGTTTCTTTAGCATTGATAAATCCTCTTAGTTATATCCAAGTCTCTATTTCCACCCTTTCTTGGAAACAAGTCGTTCCAAAAGTGGGATACTCTTGTGCATTATATTTATGTCGATTGGTGGCTCTAAGTGATCCATTTCTCAGCAAAAGGGAATCGCGAAATTCTATGATCAGGGTCCTGCCGTTATAACATACTTCCAATAAGAACTTCCACAATTAGCCCCACGTAAACTAAAGGCCCTGGATGTAAGACCATTCACACCCAGTCTGCATTAGAATAAATCCTTGGGTAAAGTAGGGATAACACGTGAACTAGAAACGCTCTCCTAAATCCTTGTCTCGAGTCAAATATGACAGGCAGTTTGAATGGATGGAGTATTTATCTTTCCTCTAGGATACATTCCATCTCTGTCCCTTGCATTACTCTTTTAATCTGAACTATTCCATGGTTTTTATTGTCAACTGGATAACTTGCAGTATCTTCCGGTGGCATCAGCTTTACTACTTGGGGGTTTGACAGTTACTACTATTACTTTAAACCAAGGTATTTTTATTTTTTATTTTTCATGGTCATTTTAAATTCCGCTCCTGGTAGTTATGATTTTTCTATGTTCTGGTGTAGCAGGGAGAAATTCCCAGCAGTATCTGGCATCCATTCTCTGTGCTGGTGCAACCGCTGGAATGATTGCAGTAGTGAAATCAAATGGAAGGCAGATTTGTTCGAGGCCACGGTTGTGTGGACTTCTTTAAGAATGGAAATGGGGAAGGAACCAGAGACGCTGTATATTACTGGGTATGTTTATCTCTGTCTGTATTCTGTGAATCTTCTAAATAAGTTATTTGTAAAAATAAAATGTTTATAAGAAGAGACGTATGATCTAAAATATACAGTGTAACATATACAACTCTCGTATTAGAATTATGTATTCTTATGAGCAATGTAATATGGATTTCAATTGATCAGATGAAATAAAATGCATTCCATCCTTCACCTGTGAAGGCGGATTGCTGTGATTGGAGAATCTGGATTTGAAGTACAGTCTTGGAGAGATTTCGAGGTTCCTTCAGAATATATTTTTTTTAACTAACAAATGACTTTGAGGTAGGAAGTACACGCGGGTGTCTGTTTCCTCATCGTGCCAATTGTCTTGGGATTTTTTTAGAAGTTCCTTTAGTAACGGTACAGTTGTAGTGTTGAACGCTTTAAATTCAGAATATATGAAATATTTTTTGAACATGTGTTGCATTCTTTTGAATAGGTGTTCTCTGCTTATGAACACGCTGCAACATATGTTTTATCCTTAGGTAAACATCTATCTTATGTAATAGGTAGGGGTGTCAATCGATTTATGTGAGTCGAGTTTGGCATAATTCACATGAAAATTGAAAAGTAAATGACTGCTCACAAAATACAATTGAAACAGTAGTCTTCACTATCACATTTACTAAGAAATTATACCTTCAAATCAAAGTCAAAAGACATCAAAGAATGCATACTCAAAACCTATTTTGATTAATGTGTATATTATCGTATTTTTTTTTATTCAGTTCCAGAGCATTTTTATACGCACCGTAAAAAAAAATTATTCCTTAGATATATATGTGTGTGTGAAAATTAAACTCACTAGAAGATGATTATATTGACTTTTGAATTGAATATGGAGATTCAAGTCCTGTTATGACTATTTGGTTACGTTATTGAAATGCATTTCTTGTGAAGTTCAGATTTTGGGATGCTAGGAAACATCCATTTGTTCCTCTTTAGTTTCATTTTTTGTGTTTTAATTAATTCTTTGCGTATATTTCCTTTCCATACTTTTTTAATCTTATTTCACCACAAATCTCTCTTTGTTCTTTATGAGTCAGTAAAACGTAAATCAATGGTCACTTTATATATTAAAAGCTTTGATTGATCGGAAAAGAGTTATAATCATGTGGGGGTCGAATAATTCGGATTATGGAATACATGGAAGTTTGAGATTGGATTAAATTCTTTATGTCCACATATTTAGAGACGCAAAGGGTTTATGAGATGAAAAATAAACAACTCCCAAATAATTTAAAAATTACGAATTTTTTTATTTATATAAATTAAATTAAAATAAATAAATTTTAAAAGTGAATCAATAAACTCTACCTATGATCTGATCGACCACGGATGTGCTAAGAAACTGTGGCAAAAAGAGCTAAATCCCTTCAAGATCCTCCAATATCTAACCTAGTCTTGATTCTTCAAATAATTGGACTCTTCAATTTATCAAAAAACAGCTATTCATTACTCTGAAAATATCAAGAGATGAGATATGCCCGCACGTACAAATAAAATATTTATTGATTACTAGATTCCAAGTATCTATACCAACTCTGAAAAGTAACTGTTCCGGCAAGACCATAAGAGGAGAGGACAAAATGATGTCTTCATGTAATGAGAATGAGATATGAATTCATCATGTCATGGGTAAGCTTCTCGGAAGGTCATGGGGCCAGATTTGCACAGTTCAATGATTTCGGAAATAATGCTGCGAAGAATTTTATTATTTATTTATTTTTTTATTAGTTTTAGTGTTGTTTATTCAGTCCGAGGTGTAGGTTTTTATCTATTGTTATAGTAGTTTACACCATTGTATAATTTTTATTTTATTGTATTTTTATTTTATCTATTGATTGTAATGATTTTAGCTATTTTATGATAAATGGATAATTTTTTATTTAGAAAAAAAAAATCCCAGTGCGAAAACTGAAATAAGTTTCGCACGTGCAAAACTTATCTCCATCAAATTAAAAATTTAAAGGTTAAAATTAATTTTTTAAACGGACATTTATTTTAAGCTCAAAACATTTATTCTTTATGCAATCTGTATAGCAAATTTTTATTGTTGTTCCGCATAAAATTCGGATTGAGTTTGCCACTGCAACGTCTTAAACTCAAATACCGTGACTGGTAACATTTGAACAACTCTCGCCCTATCTAAAATTCATGAGGCGATTCCTGAGAATTGCATATATGATTTCTTTTCTTTTTTTACGCTATGATGGGCGATTGCCCCACATTGGGAAGAGAGAACACCTTAAATAAGAAAGAATAAAGCTTATTGCACACATGTGAAGAATATCGAATCCAGAAGCTCTTGGCTAAAATAAGTTACGCACCGACTAATGGGCTATTGGCTAAAATAAGTTATTGCCCCACAATGAGCTATTGGCATCTTCGATATTGCATATATGATTTCGATTGACTAAATATGCGTAATTGCAATTCAATAACTATTTTATTTGTCACAAGACTGATTTATCACATTTATTTTTATATATCGTCTCTCTCTCTCTATATATAAAGTGTAAGAGGTTGCTTGCTTCATGTATTGAATTTCGCCACGACTTCAGTGCGGAAATGGTTAAGTTTCGCACGTGCATGATTTAAACTTGTTTGTTGAATTGAAATTTTAACGATCAAGATTGATTTAAAAATATCATCTATCATGATTTCGACACTTATCATATTT
>JAOWBF010000035.1:9482984-9501176 GCA_028566175.1 Vinca major
TGGGAAGTCGAAATACTTTAGGGACCTTAGCTTGTATTGATAAATACTTTGAGGACTATTCAAGTCATTTTCCCTATAAAATCGTCGGATTCTAAGATACTACTGGCGATGCTGCTAACATTGGTGGCATTGGAAAGCCAAAATTTAGAACGTTTAAAACAACGAAAACATCCCCCTTTGCCTCGTTTCTATATATAATCCAATAATCATTCTCAGATTCTTTCAAACTCTTCAGAGCAGTTTTTGTCTAAATGTTGGCAAAGCGCTTGTTTCAGAAGGCCATTGGAAATCATCATCATCAGAATTCTCAGGTAGTATCACGTTCTTCTTAACCTAATTCTGCCACACAAAAAAAATCTTCTAATTTGTTCTTCTTATTCAATACAATTCACTCGTTTCGTGAATTCCTGCATAATTAGATGATCCGAAGATGGAAATTTGCGTTTGATTTTATCAGTTTTGAATTCTGCGAGTGAATTTGAAGTCTTAGAAATGCGATCAGTTTGATACAGCTGCCAGCCGATTATTCAATATGCTTGCATGAAGTTATTCAATTTCGAATGTTAAAAATGCATAATTTATTATTCTTATTCAATACAATTCACTTGTTTAGTCAGTTCCTGTGTAATTAGACGATTTAAAGATGGATATTTGCGTTTGATTTATCAGTTCTGGACTCTACGAGTAAATTTTAGGCTTAGAAATGTGATCACGTTTGATTCGTTTCAGTCCAAGACTTAAATCGGTGTCTCAATGTAGGATTGCTGCTGGCCGATTATTCAATGTGCTTGCTTGAAGTTAATCAATTTTGAACATTAAAAATGAAGCACAAATTTTTTATAAGCATCAAAATGTTGTATTAGGTTTTTATTTGTTAAAAAAAGAAATTATCAAGGTAAATTCCGGCATAATTAGATTATTCAAAGATGGAAATTTGCATTCGATTGATCTGCTTTGAATTCTGCTGTAAGTAAATTTTAAGGCTACAATTGCGATTAGTTTGATACGTTGCGGTCCAAGAATCAATTAGTGTCTCAATGTCGGACAGCTACCAGCTGATTATTCAATATGCTTGCATGGAATTACTCATTTTCGAATGTTAAAAATAATTCAACAAAAGATCAAAATATTGTTTTATGTTTTGATTTATTAATAAAATAAGAAATATCCAAGTGTGATGTTTATGTTGCTATCTTCTTTTTTTCTTCATTCAGTATAACACAGCTAGTTTCCTTACATCAGAGGACTTGGATTTCCGAGTCATCCTACACTATGGTATTCCATCTACAGCATCAATACTGGCTTTTGATCCTATTCAGCGTCTATTGGCCATCGGAACGTTGTAAGTTTCTCTCTTCCACTCTGATGAATTTTGTTTGATACTAAATGGTTATTTCAGTGGTGCCATATATTTGTGCACTAGGGATTATACTTCTTTATGTGCTAGCTAATATAATAGTTTCTCCCTGCCTGCCAAAACATATAAATTTTTGAATATCCTCGAAAGTTGATTGTGTTCTAGTCTCAAACACAACCTACCATCCTTAATTGAAAACAGAAATGGAGAAGACATGTTCCAATTGTGTATCTTGTAATTCTCTTCCTTCCCAAATTCTCTGCAGGGATGGCAGGATAAAAGTGATAGGTGGTGGCAATATCGAAGGACTTTTTATTTCTCCTGAGCATATGCCTTTCAAATACATAGAGGTGCGTGCTTCATAAACAAATTAATTTTTAAGCATTCAAGAGGGGTTTTCCCCTTTTATGAAGCTTCTTTTCCATGTCATTAAGTGCTTCTGTTTCTTATCAACTAATGTTGTTTTATTATTATGAGGGATTCCCCAAATTATGCACATGACCACAAGTTTTCCCTAGGTACCAAATTATGTGGTAGGACTACAAGAGTTGTCCTGCATTCTTACAACTATTTGGTGGCTATTTAAGAAAAAAGAAATTGTCACCAGATACATGGATCAGAAGACGTTTATGTTGCACTCCACATACAGTTTATTTCTGAGTGGTAAATAATAGGAAATTTATATCTATATGCTGAAATAAAGAATCTGGGAACAAGTTTAAGCCAAGTATTTCAATGTTGCTAAAGCTTTAGCATCTCACACATGCATGTGGAGGATTAATGATTTATTGAATAGCGCTTTCAACTGCCTAAATCTGTGGTCATTTACTCCATCATTTCATAATGGAGAGAATAACATTCAATTAAAATCTGGATTCTTTTTTTATGACAAAGAGTATTTTTTTCTTAAACCTATTTTCTCTTCTTTTGCAGTTTCTTCAGAATCAAGGTTTATTAATCAGCATAACAAATGATAACATTATTCAGGTATCCTTTATTAATGCCGTTTCTTTTGTCTATGTTGAAATAACACCTGCATATCTTTCTAATTATGTCGAATTTAGAGTTCCAGGTGTTCACATTTTCTGTCCATTACCTTGTTCATTATGAATCCTAGGCTGCTCTCTTTACATCTGTAGTTGTAGTGTTAGTTCTTATAATTGTGTTTGTGACATACCTGAATCATTGGATACTAAGTTGCCCATTTAACCTCTATCCTCCACGAAATTCTTGGTCGAATTAGCTGGGATGCACCCCTTTTCGTATAAATATGGAGTCCATCCATGCACCCATTTCATGTATGAGAGGATGTCTTATGTCCAGCCAATTCAATAGTTTCCTCTTACACCCACGGGTTTGTATATCTGTTGGTTTAATGCATTCGGATCTAATTTGTGAGCAAGCAAAAATGCTCTACCAGTTAGCTCTAACCGTCATTATTCTTTGAAATCAGTGTGATCCATTGTTAGAAAGAAAGGGTTGATGTGGATATCCAGTGGAGATTTCAGGAAATCTCCTTTCAAGAAGAAAGTAGTGCACTTTATTCGTTTCACGGGATTAAAACAATTCTTTACTTCCTTTACTGAAATTAATTTTGAAGATTCACATCAATGTCTTAAATAGATTCAATGAATAGAAATAACTGGACAATTGCATATAAGGGTTTCAACATTATTTGCTAGATGTATATTTAATGATATTACAGTAAATTGCAGGTTTGGAATTTGGGTAGCAGGAGTATAGCATGCAGTTTACATTGGGAATCCAATATTACAGCTTTCTCAGTAATCTGTGGCTCCAATTATATGTATGTTAATGATGCCAGGATACAATTATTTCTTATTGTGAATACTTTCAGCTGCTACAGTGCTGATGAAAGTTTTTCTCACGCTGCTGACATTTTCTCTCTGTTACGATAGGTATGTTGGAGATGAATATGGTGTAATATCAGTAGTGAAGTATTTGGAGAATGGAGAGCTCTTACACTTGCCATATAATATATCTCCAAATTCTATTGCTGGTGATTACTGCATATGCTCGCTCAATCTTAGTTGTAATGTGCTCAATATCTTCTACTAAGTTATGATATTTTGAAGGAATTAGTTAGCCAAAAATGGCAACTATCTTAAGTTTAAGGTATCAGAGGCTTCTTAAGCCATAGCGTCAGTCGTATTATATGGTCCATGAAGCTAGTTTTCTCAAATAGGAAAAGTTGGTTTCAGTTATGAGTGAACCTGTGCTGCTCAGCTAAACAGAATTTCATCATTTAATGTCTTCCTTCCTATGAGAACTCGTTCTATGTTACATTTTTTTAATTCAGTCGTTTTTTAAAGTGTATTAATCGAGTAACATTAGTGTATTATGCCCAAATGCATGTATGCCTGGGTATTTGTCTAAATAGGCTTAACATATTTCATGGTCATCTTTCGTGTCATTTTTGCAGAACTAGCTGGGTTTTCATCTCCTATTCATCAACCTGTAGTTGGAGTTCTTCCTCAACCTTGTTCAACAGGGAATAGGCAAGGCCTACTTGAAGTTTCTGTTTCCTTTTTCTCTCTCTACAATATCAGTAACCAGAACCATGCCCCCTCTTAAAGGGTGTCTGTTTAAGCTTTTAATAGCTTTGCTCATCTGATCTGTGGTTCTTTGTATGACTGTATATCTTTCCGGATGCCATTTTCTTTTCCTGCTAGAGATTTGGAAAGTTTTTTTTCTTGCTAGAGAATTGGAAAGCTTTTTACAGGATTTATTCCTGTCATAATTATATGAGGAATGCTGCAACTGTAAATGTTAAATTTTCAGAAATTTGCCCTAAACAATGTTGTCCTTAACCTGGAGAAAGGCAATGTCGGTTTCAACAGCAATAGTTCCTTAGATTTCCCCATGAGAATTTTGCCTCATTGTGCTCATTATGAGGTGGGCTTTAAAAAAAACTGCAGAAGATAGTGCATAGAATCTCATATTCACATTCTTGCAAAATTTTCCTAAAGTTGATCTTTTTATTATAATTATGCTGCTTTTAGTATGTTACGGTACTTATACTGGAAATGGATCTTTTTCGTTTCTTGTTGGTTGAGACAATTTATTGTCTTCAGGCTGCCCCTTATCCCTGTATGATTTTTTTGCCCTGTTAGCGAAAATTATAAGGGATATGTGTGGATTGGATTCTTGTTCTCTTGACTTGGTGCAAAGTTGACATGTAATTATATTCTTCAGCTTATCATGTCAAAATACAATATATTTGGTCTTACATCCATGGATGGATGCCGTATTCTCTGTCATCTTAATTTCATTGTTTTTCCTCTCACGAGAAAGTCAAAAGGAGATTATATTGGGATCCAAAAGCACGAGGTATCATTTCTTGATAGTAAATAAGTGCTCGAGATAATCTCATTGAGCTTTACCTGTCCTCTCATAATAAGTAACAGTTTTTACTGTATGTCAAACGACATGGAAAATGGCGGGGAAAAGACATGAGATCTTCTATGTTACTCATTTTGTAGTTTGCTTGATTATTTGGTTCTAAGCTAAGTTTCTATTTAGTAAAATGAGAATCTATCCTCTAACAAAAGGCTGAAGGAGAATGATTGAACCATTTGTTTTTGCAGAGTATTGATTGCCTATGAAAGTGGATTGATTATACTTTGGGATTTAGTCAAGGTGCAGATTGTCGTTGTTAAGGGTGATAATGTTCTTCAGTTGAAGAATAATGTTGATTCTCCAAGTAATGCAGATTGCAACCTTCAAGATGAAACATCTCAACGCCCTTTGGAGGAGAAAGAGATAAGTGCTCTTTGTTGGGCATCCCGAGATGGATCCATTCTTGCAGTTGGCTATGTAGATGGGGATATTCTATTTTGGAAAACATCGACTTCCCCCATCAAAGACCAACAATCTGCATCAACAAATAATGTGGTTAAGCTACAGTTATCTTCAGCCGAAAAGAGACTTCCTGTTGTTGTGTTGCACTGGTTACCAAGTAATAAGTCCCATAAAGAGGGAAGTGGATATCTGCTTATTTATGGCGGTGATGAGATTGGATCCAGTGAAGTTCTGACGGTAGGTGCTTGACTTGTTAGTTCACAGGGTTTAAGGTTAATCTCTTCATTTGGCTAACTGTTGGATGTTACCTTTTAGTAAAGTAGCAAGGTATCATACTTATATGATCTCTTTAAAACGATGGCTCTTTAAATCTTAAAATATGTTTGCAAGTCCCTTGACATCAGAAGTAGCAAGATATTTATGGAAGTATGATATCCTTTGTTGTCCTAGAAGTAAGATATAACTGTAAGTTATCCTTTCCCATTATATGATTTCTTCTGAGCTACTTTTGAGGCGGCAGAATATGCCCAGGCTGTATAATAGAGTTATAACAGCAATTCGTATCCACAAATAATATGCAAGCAACATTCAATAAATTGGATTCAGAAAATGTTTCGGATGGGGTCATTCTTTGTATTCATTAATAAAAATAAGTTACTATTATTTCTTCATGATTATGGATGTGTCTGATAAACAATATATTGTACTTTGTTTTTATTTTTTAATATTTTGCTATGTAGCACACCATTTTATCTCGTAAAATTATACGGGTATTCTACTTGGTTTTGCTGTAATAATGTTTTACCTCACATTACATTTACATACCTTCATGACTATTTTCATGTTTCGTTCCTTTGCAAGTGAGAAACTCACTCTTGCTATTACTGGTGTCAGATAATCACCTGTTTGGATATTACAGGTTCTTACTCTTGAGTGGTCATCTGGAATGGAGACTTTAAAATGTCTTGGTCGTATGGACCTCAATCTTTCTGGTACATTTGCTGATACAGTATTGGCAGGTGGTGTGATGGGGAGTGACAAGGATGTAGCTCTTTTCATATTGACAAACCCTGGGCAGCTGCAGATTTTCGATTGTGCCAGCTTATCAGCGTCTGTATCATGGGAGAAGCCAGTATCTCTCTCTGCTGTAGATTTCCCTGTACTAGTGCCTACTATTAATCCCCTTCTAACTGTCTCGAATCTGTTCTGTCTACGAACAAATGAAGACTCAGTTAAGGTCATTACTGAGGTGATTCTAGTGTATAGTTTATGTGCTTTTCCTTTCTGATTCTCCTGCTCTAATTAATTTTATATCACTTATTTTTTTTTTTATATTTTCTGTTAGATGGAAACAATGAAGAAAAGCTTACCAATGACATTACCTGAGCATGCAAAGTGGCCTTTAACTGGTGGTGTACCCAGTCATTTGTCATCTGACGTGAAAAGTATGATTGCAAGAGTCTATGTTGCTGGTTATCAGGATGGATCTGTTCAGATGTGGGATGCCACTTATCCTCTCCTGTCATCCCTTTGTGCATTTCAAAGTCAGGTTAGATTTGAGTTACGTCTGACATAAGATTAGTCCTTCCTTTTTTCATCCAAAGCTAATGTTAGCCTATTATATATTCCACCTGAAATTGCATTGATAAAACTTCTAAATTATATACTGTTACATGTACATCTCTTAAATATGACAGATTGTAGGTGGAAGTGTGGCTATTTCAGTTGCTTCAGTGTCAAAACTTGATTTTTCCTTTCAGACGCTAAGATTAGCAGTTGGTGATGAATGTGGTCTGGTCAGAAATTCTCTTCTTTTAGATACTTTCCTGGAGGATCTGTATATGCTTGTCCTATATTTGTTTTCTTCTTCATTTGAACTCATGTAGGTCTGTCTTTACGACCTCAGTAGCGGTGATGACACGAGATTCCATTTCATTACTGAGACTCAACATGAAGGTAAATTGTAGGCTCTTCTCTTTTTCATATTTTGGATGCTTCTTTCTCTGTTTAAGGGCTAATTTTGAGCTACTTTTCTAAGATACAGTTTGGTTTTGAATAATGTCTTTATCTATCTCTCTATATTAACAGCTGGGTTTTGAATAATGTCTTTATTTATCTATACTAAATGTTACCCAATTATTGGCTGCATAATGATGAATGGTTTTCCTTTATGAGAATATTGGAACTAACTTATCCATCAGTCCTAGTTTTATACTTTTCGTCTGTCCGCGTTGCTCTTTTAGAACACCTAAGAAAGCTATTTCCTGTTACGGACCCCTTTTGTCACACATTTCCTATATTCATTGTTGTCCGCCCTACATATGAAAAAACATTTTCCTAGAGCCATCCCAATAGGTCCTGGCCCACCTCTCACTCAAATATTCAGCCCCAGACCTGCTTTCTGAAGTGGGCCCCGCTTACGCAAGCAGGGCTATGCTGAATTTTTGAGTGTGAGAGGTGGATCAAGACTCATTGGTATGGTTGTAGGAGAAAGTTACCGCTATATTTCACTGACAATATTCTATTTTCTGAATGGCACTTTACATGTCAAACTTTGCAGGATTATTAGCACTCGTGTAATTTTTTAACCTGATAGGGGGGAAGTTTTTAAACTTGACTTTTCAAATTCATTATTATTCTGTTGTTTTTTGGAAATTGCATTGTGAAACAGCCTATGATAGAACTTTTGTCAAATCAAGTATTTCAAGGTCACTTACAAGTAACATATATCGATGACCTTAATTAAATAGGAGTAGATATGTGGCATTGTAAATTAGTTGATCTAGTCAGACACCTTATATAAACTAATTCTTGAATGTAGGGAATCAGTTTATGAGCCAACAAGATTGGTTAATGAACTGAATTCTTTTTTTTTCCCCTTCTTATTGAGAAGCATCTTATTATCCCCAAAACAAAATTAATGGAGAAGTAGTTTCTCTTCTATACTTGACGATGTCTGCTCTTTCACAGTTCATCAGTTGGCACGGGCCAAAGGTCCTCAGTGCAGAGCGGCAATTAGATTTCTTAATTCCCAAGTTGAAGCACTGGAGTTCACAAATTCTGGCGCCAAACTTGCTGTTGGTTATGAATGTTGCCGTGTGAGTTGGATTTTGTTGTGTTTTCTTTCAAATTCTTTTAATTGAATCAAACATTATTATCAGTCATGGTTTCTTTTTGTTAACTAGAACTTGTACTTCTGATGCTTCTGTTTTCAGATTATGGTGCTTGATATGAATTCATTATCGGCTTTATTCTTGACAGACACTATATCGGTCCCTAGTTCTAGTTTGATCTCCATGACATGTGAAGTACTTGTAGATGGTGTAGCTGAGATTCTGAAACACTCCGGAATCAAAGACGCAGATGGTCAAGTTAAGAATCTAAGCTTCATATTAACCAAGGATGGAGCAGTTTATGTCATTGATTCTGATACAGGCAACATGATCAGCTCTCGGCGTAGACGCTTAAAGAAAGATTCGCCTGCTCTTTCCTTGTATGTCATAGGCAAGTAATATTTGGTCCAGAGTATCAAGTTTATTTTGCTTTTAGGTCAACTTAATAATCTTAGATTTTGCGATAATTCAGAAAGCAGCCAAAGGGCGACCAGAGAAGTATTTGCAAGTAAAAAGCAGCAACTATCCCAGGATAAAGTGGTCAGCGCTGACTCCTCTCAGGACATGGAAACACGTAGAAATTACAAAAGCAACACTGACTCTGAGAATAATCCTTCTCAGGATCATTTAGATGAGTTGCTTGTTTTGGTTTGTTGTAGGGATGTATTGCGCCTGTATGCTGCAAAATCAATAATTCATGTAAGTGTTTCTTTCAGATATCTAAGTAGGATAATAACATTGGCTTCTATGCAGAATCTAAGTTGATGTTGTTTCACTAGGGAGACAACAAACCTGTTCGTAAAATAAAACTCGCAAAGCCTTGTTGTTGGACAACAACTTTTATGAAAGATGGGAAAGTCTCTGGACTTTTCTTGCTCTATCAAACAGTAGATCTAGAGATCAGGTAATCTTTTGTTTAAGGTAGAATACAATGTACCCGCTAATTTATTTTATTCTTCAAAAGTTGAAAGTTTCCGAGTATCTTTGGCATGAGGAACACTTGATTTCTTCATTTTATTTCAAATTTGTTATGCCGATCAGTTGCTTTATGTCAATCTTCTTGCAGATCTTTGCCTGATCTAAAATTGGTAAAAGAGACCGCTTTAATGCCGTTCTTAAGGTGGAATTTCAAGGCAAATGTGGAGAAGACAATGGGCTCTACACATCATGGACATATCACAATGGTAATCAAGATTTTGTTAGATGCTAATATTTATATTTGGTTAGGCTTCAAATCACTTATATGTACAGTTGATTGGCTCATCAACAAAAGGTCTGGTCTCCTTGACTCCAAGTGCATGAAGATGCATAATTGATCAATCTTTCTGAAACATACTTCTTGTAGGTAAATGGCTCTGAGCTGGCACTCGTATCTATATTAGCGGATCAAAATGATTTCAGGTATCAGTAAGCAGTTTATTTACACACCTATGGATTCTGAAGCATCATACCAAGTTTTTTTGAGTATATTCAACTATATGCTGATTAGGACTGCATGTGATATTTAGGATTCCAGAATCTTTGCCTTCTCTTCATGATGAAGTGCTTGCAGCTGCAGCCAATGCTGCTATGAGCCTTTCTTCAACTTATAAGAAAAAGCAGGTCTCGGCAAATAATCATGGCTTCCCTTGTTCGTAAAATGTGAATGTCTAGTTTCTATGGTATTATATTTAATGATTGCTTATGAAACTGCAGGGAAATGGTCCTCGAATTCTAAGTGGTATAATCAGAGGTTTTAAGGGAGAAAAAACAAAACATGATCTAGATCCTGCTTGTACTTCTGAATCTTGTCCGAGTCAGCTAGAGGACATTTTTACTAGGGACCCTTTCCTCAAGAGATCAGCGATCACTGAAAATCACCCCGATGCTGCTGAACTTAATATAGGTTTTAATGCGTTTCCAGTTCTGTCATCATGGAAAGTTGCTTACTTGTTTATGCTATGGGCGTGAACTGACTGATTTACCATAATGCAGATGACATCGAAATTGATGAACCTATGCCTCTGCCATCTACTTCATCCAATAACGCTCAAAATGAAAAGAGACGTATAAAATGTTTTATCTTATGCGATCTCTTGATTCTGAAAACACATTAAAGTGACATACTTCTCTTCTTTGTTTCTGCAGAAACGAAAACTGAGAGAGAGAAATTGTTAGGGAAGGATACTGATGCAAAGCCAAGGCTCAGGACACGTGAAGAAATCTTAGCTACATACAGAAAAGCTGATGTAATGTTGAATTGGTTTTACTGGGACTTTATTACCCTTTCCAAATTAGGTTATGCGACTCATTCTGCGTTCTGGTTGCAGGGGGCAGCCTCAGCAGCTGGAGAAGCAAGAAACAAGCTTTTAGAACGCCAGGAGAAGCTTCAGGTGATTTAAAGAGTAACTTGTTACATACCATTATCTTTCATGGATAAAAATCTTTAAATTAGAGTTAGGAGTAGAAAAAATATATTAAAATTTGACATCTTAAATATGATCACCGAGTTTAGTATAACTTGTGGTAAACAAATTTCTGCAATCATAATCACGTTCTTTTATATTAAGTTTTTCAAGACTGTTATCTTTTGTCTTTTTACTGTAAAAATTGAGCTGCATTATAGTTCCTCTTTACATTTTCTCATTTTCTTTCATCAGAGAATCAGCAAAAGAACAGAAGAACTGCAAAGTGGCGCCGAGGACTTCGCATCATTGGCTAATGAACTTGTAAAAGTCATGGAAAGTCGAAAATGGTGGCATATATAACTAACTCCTTTGGTATGTAGCTATATGATTTTTAGCTATCAGCTTTATGAGTGAGTTTTACTTTACAATTCCAGAAGTCCGGCGCGGACATTATCTTTCAGAAGTCATATCATTTTTGAGAAAAATTGACATCAAATTACCAAAAGGCAAAAGTTGTGAGGTATCTGGAAGAGAAGAGGAACATGTTGTCATAGAATATTTCCTTATCTTCCTAATTTGAACTCAGAAATTGCCTATATCATCAATATGTATCAATATTTAGAAGATCAAGATGTGTTTGCACACAAAGTGGTTCAGGGCATGTTCTGAAAAATAAGGGGCAGCAGTAACAGTTCTTTCCCCTGCCATCAATGCCGCCCATCAGAACTTGCAGTTAAGGGTAGTGGTGACAATTTTTGCATGTTACTTTATACAATGTACTTCTAACCAGAATGGTATTATTTAGAATTTTTTTTATCTCTTTAAAAGGATGGTCAATAGTGGTTTCTCACTTTCCCTTCAACATGACTCAAACTCCCGACCTACCGTTAGAAGTGAACCGTCTTATAGCTTGTGCTACACTTTTGTTATCAATATTAGTTAGAGTTTCGAAAGAAACAGAAGGTGAAATAAACTAAAGAGGAAAAAGAACTTGACCGGACTTTTTACTTTTATTTTTGTCCCTCTGAAAACTTTAAATTTAATACTAAAGAACGTGAATGAGTTAATTTCTTTATTAAAGGGACTGAAACTGCCATAAATTGATTATGGTAGTGAAATCTATAATATATAAAGTTAGGGAAAGTTAAGGTAGAAATTTGTTGGAGTGAAATGTGCCATATTGTGGGATGTGACCCAATAAATATAAAGTTAGGGAAAGTTTAGGTAGAAGGTTGAGGGAGTGACATTGGCATATTGTGGGATGTGACCCAATAAATATAAAGTTAGGGATGTGGCACAATAAAAAAAAATCCATTTGGCAACTTCATCATTAATTTTTCCCTCCAAATTAGTGTGCCATGAGCTATAACTTTTAGCTACAATCATAAGTTATTATGTAGATAAATATTTGAACTCATAATTTATGCTATAACTTACCACAACTATAAATAACTACAATTTGTATGATGTTGATGAAATGTAAAAAACAAGGACTGATGAAGTGTAAAAGGAAGAACTAAATTGTAGAGAGAATTGCAATGTATTTGGGAAAATTTCTGTGTTTTCATTAAGTTATGAAAGTGAGCTACAAAGCTCTATTTATACAAGAGTTCAGGCGGTTACTTTTGTAACTGCTTTGATTACAACCAATCAGAAGCTAAGCTATTTTAGAAATATCTAAAAATATCTATTAAGAATGTTTAACTAATCTATTTAGTATTTAACTAGACTTTATACAAAATACATTTAGTTGGGCCTATCTGCCAGTTGGGCCTCTTATTCTATTTTAATTCTTTTAGTCCAATACTACATTAACCGTAGTCTTCAGTCCAAAATGATTCCAGCTCTTCTTTACTTCTTTTCTTCCAATTCCTGAAGTATGCAACTTCATTCTGCTGTTCATTCTTCAATTTGTTAGTTCCATCTTGAGCTTCTTTTTTCTTCTTCTTTTTATATTTCAACAGGCCCCCACAAAATGGAACACTGAACATGTCATATAGTTCTAAATTCTGAATCAAGCATCTTAGTCTGATAGCTGCCAAAGGCTTTGTAAAAGTATCTGCAAGTTGCCTTTCTGAACTTATGGGCAATGGTTTGATTAAGCCAGTTAGGTATCTTTCTTTTACAATGTAACTGTCAATTTCAACATGTTTTGTCCTCTCATGGAAGACAGGATTTTCAGCTATATGTAAGGCACTTTTGCTATCACAAAAGAGAGGCACTGCCCTCTTTTGTACAACACCTAAGTCTTGCAAGAGATTGACTAACCATTGCACTTCACAAGTTGTGAGTGCCATAGCCCTATACTCAGCTTCTGCTGAGCTCCTTGAAACAATAGGTTGTTTCTTTGATCTCCAAGAGATCAAAGCACTTCCAAGAAAGATGCACATTCCTGTTACTGACTTTCTACTTTCTACACAACCTGCCCAATCAGAATCTGTGTAAGCTTTTAATTCCAATACATTCTGTGAAGGATAAAATAAACCTTGCCCTGGTGATTCTTTGATATATCTTAATACTCTGTGAGCAGCTTTCCAATGTAAAACAGTAGGTTTATCTAGGAACTGACTCAATTGTTGAATAGCAAAAGAAATATCAGGCTTAGTTACTGTTAAGTAGAGCAACTTTCCTACAAGCCTTCTGTAAGAAGTAACATCTTGCAAGACTTCAGAATCAGTGTGTGAATACTTAGTGATAATATCCATGGGTGTACTAACAGGTGCACAATCTGTAAAACCACTTTCAGACAGTAAATCCAAAACATATTTTCTCTGTGAAAGTACTATCCCTTCTGTATTCCTGTAAACTTCAATGCCAAGAAAATACTTAAGTTCACCTAAGTCTTTTATCTTGAATTGTTTGTGTAAAAAATGCTTGACATCATCAATGTCCTTTTGATTGTTGCTAACCAGTATGACATCATCTACATAAACTAAAAGTACAATGAATCTTTCAGAAACTTTCTTGATAAAAAGACTATAATCATGTCAAGATTGAACAAAACCTATTTTAATAAGTTCTGAAGTTAGTTTTGCATTCCATTCTCTACTGGCTTGTTTAAGCCCATATAATGATTTGTTCAACTTGCATACTAAGTTGCTGTTAAGATCTACATAACCTGGTGGTGGTGTCATGTAGATCTCTTCATGTAACTCACCATGCAAGAAAGCATTATTGATGTCCAATTGATGTACTAACCACCCCTTGGCTGTTGCCAAAGCTAACAAAGTTCTGACAGAGGTCATTTTGGCAATAGGAGAGAAAGTGTTAAGATAATCAACACCCCCTTGTTGTGTGTATCCTTTTGTTACTAATCTTGCCTTATATCTTTCCAACTCACCAGTAGATTTAAATTTTATCCTAAATACCCATTTATTTCCAATAAGATGTTTTCCTTTAGGCAATGGTACAAGAGTCCAGGTATGATTATCTTCCAAGGCCTTGATCTCAGCATTCATAGCCTCCCTCCATACCTGAGACTGTATGGCCTCAGAATAACTATGAGGTTCAGTTTGAATGTCTAATGCATAAACATAAGACTGATCAGTAGGAGTGAGAAGCTCATAAGTGATCACATTGTTCATGTGATGAGGAGAAGTTCTATTTAATGTGGGACATAAGAAATCCTTAAGATGAGAAGGGGGTTGAACATGTCTAGATGATTTTCTAACTGGAATTGGACTAGATGGTGGAGAAGTATGTTGTGAGAAAGCAGGAGGAGGATTAGTTGATGAAGAAGCAGGAAAAGAAACAGGTATAGGAGGTGCAATATCTAGATCATGAACATAGGTTGTAGGTTGTTCAGAAGAAAATTGATCAAAAGAAGATTGATCAGACTGAGGTACATCATGAGATATAGAAAAAGGAAACACATGTTCAACAAAGAGGACATTTCTGGATACAAAAAGGTGCATAGTTTCACTGTCTAGTAAAATAAAACCTTTGGTGGTTGAAGAATGACCTAGATAAACACTTTGCTTGCCTCTAGGATCAAATTTGTGCCTGCCATGCTCAATAGTGCAGGCATAAGCTAAGCAACCAAAGACCTTTAAATGTGCATATGCAGGAGGTCTAGAGAAAAGTTTATGATGAGGAGTTTGCCCAGCTAAGACAGGTGTAGGAATGAGGTTAATAAGATGTACTGCATGACTTATGCAGTGCCCCCAATAGGTAAGAGGAACCTGAGACTGCAACCTTAAGGCTCTAGCAACATTTAAAATATGTTAATGTTTTCTCTCTACAAGGCCATTCTGTTCAAGAGTATATACACAAGAGGTTTGATGTATAATGCCTTTTGCTAAATAAAACTCAGGCATACAAAACTCTTTACCATTGTCACTTCTTACTGTTTTTATAACTTTGTTGAACTGTGTAAAAGCATAAGTACAGAAGTTTTTGAGAGTATCTCTTGCATCTGACTTATTTACTAAAAGATATACCTAAGTATACCTAGAATGATCATCAACTATAGTTAAAAAATATTTGTGTCCATAAACAGTTGGTTCCTGAAATGGACCCCATATGTCAATGTGAATAAGATCAAAGATAGCAATAGAGAATGATTTTCTAAGGGAAAAATGAAGTTTATGTTGTTTTGCTATAGGACAAACAGTACAATGATCTAAAGGATCAGAAGCTTTACAAGTAGGATTTTGCAAGTGCTTAATACATTGTAACCTTGCAGGAGCAAGATGACCTAATCTATAATGCCAAATCAAAGAAGAAACTTCAGAAGAAGTAACAGGAATCAAAACATTATTAACAGTGGAAAAAGAAGTAGGAGTTATTTGTTGTTGAAACTGAAACAAGTAAAGACCATGCCATCCTTTAGCTGTCCCAAGTGACCTTTGTGTAATTATGTCCTGAATGACACAATGATCAGATACAAAGTTTATTGAGCATGAGTTTTGGGATGATAGTTTAGAAACTGAGATGATGTTGAATTTAAAATGAGGAACAAAAAGCACATCATCAAGAATTAAGGTAGAAGTAAGTTGTATACTTCCTTTCTTGTAAACTGGAATTATGCACTTATTAGGAAGATGCACATAAGTATGTGAAATATCTTTCAAGGAAGTAAAGTATGCATCAGTTATCACAATGTGATCTGATGCTCCTGAGTCCACTATCCAATGTTTGAACACATAAATGTTACCTGCTGATGCTATATTATTATTGCAATGTTCTTGCAAAGCCTGACATTCATCTTGATGATCTGTGACTATGTCACCCACTGCAGCACTGATGGTAGCACATTTTGGTTCTCCAGTATTAGTATAAGTGACATTTGCACTTCCTGTTCCTTGATATTTTTGTATCATTTGCTGCAGAAGCTGCTGTTGTTCAGTAGTAAATCCTGTAAAAGGAACAGCAGTACTAGGTGCATGTATGTTGTTAAAACCTAACTCATAACTTCCACCATAACCTGCCTGGTACCCCTCATAGTTACCATTACCATAGTTTCCAATTTGTCCTGGTCCAAAACCTACTGCATTTATAGGTCTGTAAGATGTTGCTTGCATCTGCCCAAAATTTGTAGGTTTAAAACCTGTCATGCCTCTTCCCATTGTATTAGCATTATTTGATGATCCTTTATACTGATTGTTTTGTGGATAACCATGCTTTTTATAGCATTTATCTATGGTATGTCCTTGCTTACCACAATAAGTACACACCAGTTGCTTCCTATTGTAATTTCCTCTTGGATAAGATCCTCCAACTGCATTGACAAAGTTTTGTTGTGTTGTGGATTGCATACTTGATCTGTTTGAAGATCCTTCATTGATTTTGTTTGAACCTGATTGACTACATAGCACTTGTGGTATACCTTGACTATTTGCATAAGCCATTTCCTTTTCATGTTGATGTGCATCATTAAAAACTTCATTAATACTAGGTGTAGGTTTCTTCATAAGTGCATGTGATCTAACTGCTGAATAGTTTTCATTTAGCCCTTTCAGAAATTTTACCACCAAGTCTAACTCATGAAATTTTTTCAATGCTTCTAAACCTCCACATACACATAATCCACATGTGCATTGTGGCATTGGCCTGAGCATTAAGAACTCATCCCATAGAGTCTTGAGCTGTGTATAGTATTCTGTAACTGTATGGTTTCCTTGTTTAAGAGCATAAATTTCCTCTAGAAGACTAGAGTACTTGTACAGATCACCAGATTGATACCTTTCTTCAAGGTCCTTCCAAATTTGTAAGGATGTAGTTAACAATTGAATACTTGGTCCTATGCTTTCACTCACATTGTTCAAGATCCATGTAAATACCATTTGATCAGCTTGTTCCCATGCATTGTACATAGGATCATCTTGTCTAGGTTTCTCAAATCCAACTACATTTTCTATGAAGCAAAGCTTGTTCTTAGTAACAAGAGTCCTTCTAATTGCTCTACGCCACCCAAAATAATTTTCTCCACCAGTTAGGATCTTAGAGCACAGTTTAAGTGCAGGATTTTCATTAGGATGTATGTAAAATGGATGATTGATTGGTATCTCTATCATATTTGTTCTCATATCAGTCATTACAACTTTTCTTAGTATGAAATGGCTAAAAAATTACCAGAATAGCTACTAGTAATGGTTAATCAACAATCTGAATCAGAAAACCTAAACAAAAATATGCCTGATTGTTTAAGAAACTCAATCAAGATATTCAGGAAAAAAAAATTTATCCTTAGTAGACAAGATCAAAGCAAGAAAAGTAAGGATCACTTGAAAGGACAACTCAATTTCAAGGAAATACTCGAGCAAAGGCAAGATTTAAACAAAAATCAAGTGTAAAATGCTAAGTAATAATGAAAAAATACTGACTGATCTTTTAAGAAATAGTGGCTGTTTGAGCAAGAAGATGCTTATTTCTGACTGCGGAATTCATTCTGCATTGCTTTTCTCCAATGCATGCTCTGATACCATGATGAATTTCGTGCAGAAAATGAAGAACACAGAAGCAAAGATAGAAGAAAAGGAAAAAGTGCAGAGAAGAACAAGGAGATATTTAGGGAAAATTTTCTGTAATTTCATTAAGTTATGGAATGAGCTATAAAGCTCTATTTATACATTTGATTTAGGCGGTTACTTAGTAACTGCTTTTGGCTACAGCCAATCAGATACAAGCCTATACTAAAAATATCTATAAAATATCTACTAAGTATGCTATTACTAATCTATTTATTTATGGACTGGACTATATACAAAACACATTTAATGGACTAGTCTGCCTACTGGGCCTGCTATTCTATTTAATTTGTTCAGCCCAACACTACATTTATCCGAAGTCTTCAGTCCAAAATGATTGCTGCATTTCTTTATTTCTTGTCTTCCAATTCCTGAAGCATGCTGTTGTATTCTGCTGCTCATTCTTCAACTTGCTTATTCCATCTTGAGCTTCTTCTTTCTTCTTCTTCTTATATTTCATTAGTCCCCCACAAGATGGAACACTGAACATGTCATAAAGTCCTAAACTCTGAATCAAGTATCTTAATCTAGTAGCTGTCAAAGGC
>JAOWBF010000035.1:9543862-9553953 GCA_028566175.1 Vinca major
CATATCCTCTCAAAACCAATTGGCAAGGAGAGGTGTTACCCATGAGCTTATAAGTTATTCAGATCTTCCTATAAAACAAAAGGCAACAATTCCTAAAGTCACCAAGTAAAGTGCTGGAGATCGATGCCCAAGGCACAACCAGTGAGATTTAAAGTCGTCATCGTAAATGGTATCCAGGCCCAGTCATACTCTAAGGGCATAAACAAATAGAGGTAAAGCATAAGAATGCTATTGTTGTCATTCTCCATTAGAGGATAGGCCTCTTCCTCCTTCCTTTTTTTTCTTAATGGTGATAAGTAACATAATAAGAACATTTCATTGCCGCCAAACAGTAGGGCTGCGTACCCCATGTACATGCATAATGTATAATCCAGAGCAAGTACTTATAACCACTTTACTACTCTTTGGATAGCAGGATGGGGGTTGGGGGTGGGGTGGGGTGGGGTGGGGGTGGGGGGAATTGAGCTTTTATCATGCATTGGTTGGTCTTTCTCAGACAAACTATGAGGACTAAATAAATAAAATTTGCATTTTCACCATCAAGTGGAAATAAATTCACGCCAAAAAATTGAAAAGTGTAGGGTCACTACACAATTCAAAGTGCCATTTGCAAAACTATTACGATCAATCAGAATGCTTATTTATGTGCAATTATAATTAGTAATAAATGACTGCAATAATTGTGTCAGCACTTAAATTGAAAGCTCAATGAAAGACAACTTACTTAAGATACACCTACATAGCAGTAAGAGATGATTTAGCATGTCCATACATAAACCAAGGAAAGAAAATATAAGCAAAGATAATAGATTCTTAACACATAGGAAGAGAATAAGTCTAATATGAAATTGAGAAAAGAGAATAAGACCTTGTCTTTTGGCAGAAATGGCAGTATCAGAGTGAGAAGTTCTACATCCTGCCAAGGGATGCCAGAACAAGGTTAAATAGTAGCTACAATACCCCTAAAATCATAAGGGGGAAGGAAACCCTTTTCACAGGAACAGAAAACATGAAAAGACACTGAGTCACAACTCACAACTACCTCGTTACTCTTGTAATAAGAAAAGTTAACTACTTGTACAAGTGGAAGATCTAATAGTCTGGATTTTTTTTTTTCATTTTAATTTTTTTGGGGGTGGCGGAACGTACCTATTACAAGAAAGATGGGGATTTAAGAAGCGGGGAGGGGGATTTGAAAAAGGATCTCTAGTACCTGGGGTCTGTGGATCTTAATTTGTTTTTAACATGGTAAAGTGAAGGCGTGACATGTACAGATTAGGCATACATAGTCACTCACACAGAAAAAGGAAAACTCTGACAAAAAGAATAATCAAGTTCTAGGTAATATGGAATAAAATATAATAAAATTTGGTACCTTTAATTTTGTATCATATAGCCTCTGAATAGTAGACAGTAGTTCAGGAGAAGGAACAATTCCATCTGTCAGTATACGTAAAACCTGCACTGGCATATAATAAATGGATTACATATAAAACATTTTCTCTCAGGTAATCTTGGGCAAAGTACATAGAAGTCTTTAGGACCTGCATTAGAAGCTCCTCACTTCCAGTTGGTGGATTTGATATGATTTCAAGAAGCTCGGATGAAGAGCCAATAGTTCGAACAAGCATAGGGATTTGGTGAAGAACTCCCTGTGCAATAGTTGGGTTAAAAAATATTGCATATCAATTATCATATGTTAAAATCATAGCAAGATGTATAGAACCTGCTTTGCTGCCCTTGACATGCTTCCAAAACTAACAAATATTTGGAGGAAAAGGGAACGTTTCTGTCATCAACAGATTAACATTATGAAAACATAGAGAAAGATATAACCAAGCACCAGATATTGAAATAACTGATTTTTGGGAAAAGTCCTTCAAAAAGCAATGGGGTGACACCTTTGTGCAAAGTGCAAAATACAGGGCCATGCACCTCTGTCCTTCAGCTATTGAAGATGATGATGACATGCTCTCAGATGCTGAAAGCTGATTGGTGTCGGCTGTTAACTGTTTTGCTGGGGCACCGCTAGACTGAAGTTGATTTGATGATTTCTCCAAGCTAGCATCCTGAAAATAGAGATCACAAGGTCAAATGGTATTTGAAAAACAGCAACAGATTTTTAGAACTGTGACATAAAAGAAAGGCCAAAGAAAATATAACCCTTTTAAAATCCTTTCCAACATGCGGCAGCGCCCGTTAAACAAGTCCTATCCAAACTGATATTACTCTTTATAGTTGCACTAGAGTTAGAACCTATCCTGATATCCCTTCTAGCAAATTGTTGAGACATTCCACGTAAACTCGCTGTTGATGATGCAAACTTTCCTAGTGTTTAAGACCATTTGAATAAAATACGGCATGTTGGCACTAAAGCCATAAAACCAAATCCTTTGTCCTGGAACATCTTCTGTATTTCCACATTCTACAGCAGTTGGAGACAGTTACCTTGTCTATTGTACTACTCCAGTAAATGTTGATCTCCAAACACTATCTACAAGTCAACAAGAATGAGGGTTTCAAAAGGTTCCTAACTAAACTAGATATGCTCAATTCCTATAACAGGATACATTTCCTTCTGAAAGTCAAATTACTTTGATAATCTGTGATTCTCTTGTATTGTTCAAAAGTTCTTCTCTCAGATTTATTTGTTTCCTCTTCCTCACAGCCTAATGCCCTAATCTTGCATAAGACTCATCAGTGAAATATGAGGTTGCAGTCGCAACAACTAAAATATGCACCTTACTTTGTATTCTGTACTCTGATTTTGGTTCATCACGAATGGCAGATCCTGGTTTCAACAAAAAAGAGGCTTCTTAATGTTTTATTGCACCCCAACATGTTGACTTCCAATCATAGCAGAGTGTGTGATAATAGTTCTCAAAACTAGCATCCTATGAATACAAAATGGGAAGTATACTTTTTTGCCATCAGCTTACCGTTATCTAACATTCTAAGCGGGGAAAAGAATAGCCTTTCACTCATTCATGAGAATTATATTCAGAACTCCAATAAAATATTTTAAAGGTTTTCTAGAGGAAAGCTGCAATGAAGTAATAAAAAATAGTTTTGCATCACTAAGATCACATCCATAATACCTTCTGCAATTCTGTATTAGTTCCATCAGCACCTTTTAACTCTGCTGTATGATCAAAATTGGCAACTGATAGCAACATTTCTTTGGCATACTCTTCTATTTCTCGAGAAATTGATGGTAGAGGATAAAGCTTATTTGCCACCTATTGAAATTGAATAACAGAATTAGTGAATTTAAAGTATGCAGATAACAGTTAATAAGTAATTTACATACCAGGCGTATGGCCTTATTACGCACTTCCTCCAGGTGATGAACTGCACTCTTTTAGAATGAAAGAGAAAAAAAAAACAATGTCATGTTAGGGGGGACTAGTAGAAATTTTGCAGATAGTACAAATTTCTTCTCTACAATGAACCAAACATAGAATAAGTACATTACTCCAAAAAGTTCATCTTAGAAAAGATTAGCAAAGAAACACAAGATTGCCTCCAGAAACATGATATTGCAATCATGATACACTTCAGTTTTACACTTTTTCTTGTAGGAAGTACAAATGCCCTCTATTAACCAGAAAATTAAAGGGAAAAGATAAACTCACATCATTGTAGACATCTTTAGTATGGAAAGGAAGTACGCAAACACATAACAAAAAGAATTTGAGAAACTAGCAGGCTTTAAGTAGGTTATCAAGATGAAGTTTCAAGTTCCGTATTTGCAGGAAGCAAGCATTTCAACTGTCATGTAGATAATAATTCATATTTCAGTCTTTAGTCATTTCATAACTGTAAAAGCATCAACTACCAGGTATGGAGAAAACAAATCTACCAATATCACTCCAGTAACATTGCATCAGAACAAAACATAAAGAAACAAAAATGGGTATACAGTTTCCAAGAAAATTCCTAACAAAAGCCCTACCCCCCCCCCCCAACCCACACAGCACATACACAAGAAAGAAAGAACACAGAAAAATATGGGAAGAGCCAAAGAGATGCAAATGTCCAATCGGGAAGAACAATATATAACAGTCTATAGTGAGTCGGTTATTAAAATAAAAAATAACATTATTATGCAATATATAAAAGGAAACCTTTAATGCAATTTTTAGACTGGCACTCCGAATTGGAGGCCTTAGTAAAATTAGACTCCAAACAATACTAAGGCCTTGAGTGAGTCGATCAGCACTATGCAATTCCTCATCTTTGTCATAGGATCCAGGCGAACACAAGTACTCAAGCAATTTGAAAACCGATTCTGGGAGGGAAGGTACTTCCATAAGCAATCTACTTAAGGATTTATCAGAGGCTGGAAAAGAATCTCTAAGTGTTTCTGCCTGTATACAGAGAAAATAATATTAATAACATCATGGAAAGACGTAAAATGAAACTACAAGAAAAAAACACATACCACTTTAAGAAGAAAATCTTCATATACAGATTTCGCATTTGTTGAAGAAAAGAAATCCTGGCCTTCTTCTGCCTCACCATATAACCTGTAGAGGACACGCAAAGTCAACTCATGCCCCTGCAGCATGAAGTGACCAGTCAATATCATAAATTTTGAAGCAGAAATTCAGAAGCAAAAGCAAAGACATTTCCACGGTAAGGATAAGAACTATACAGTTAAAATATCAAAATTGCATCCACATACGCACATGTTCGAGACATCCATGATTCAGATGAATATATTTAAAAAAAATCGGATACATTGGGGGGACTGGCAATGTGACTCAAATCCAGGTCAATGTGAACAAGGAAGAATGGAGAAGATAATAAAATTAAAAATAAAAATAAAATATCAGGCATATCTAAAAAGCACACTAAGTTAAAGACAAAACGATATCTATACGTGGTATTCAACAGTTTTATGTTTTACCAACTTGCAGTCTGAGAGACAAAGCAGCACATGTCCATGACATTGAAGAGGCTCATCTCAACACAAAAAGGAAAACAGAGCACCTCATTACCTCGTGGTTTACATAGTCTGAGATAATATGTGCTTGTAGTGACTTCCATGGGTCTAGATCCAGTGGGTACTGCAACATAGAACACAGAACAGCAACAGTAATTTCCCCCCCTTATAGCAATGTTTTATTTCTTCTTAAGAGCTCGATAAAATGCATCCCACATTCAAATGTTAGATATAATACCTGAACACCCAGATGAGAAAGTAGAGAAAGGAAATCTTCAGAACCTCCAGCAACCTCTATTTGCTTGTAAGCATCAATTATACGGTCAAAAACCATCTTTTGTACATCGTCCTTGTGCTCATTGGTAAGATTTATAACAGGCGCAGACATTTTGGGCAAAATCACCTGTGTAGGTAACCCAACTGAAGTTGCAGTGGAGAAGATATTGCTGCTTATATCTGTGACTGTTGTTTTTGGGCTAAGCTCCTCAGACCTATCAGTGGAGGCAGAAGGAAGTAATTCTAGTGGTGACCTACCTAGACTAGCAACTTGCTCTTGACTTGTATCTTCTACATCAGCCGGACCCGATGAGAAAACAATAAGTTCTTTATCATGAGTTGATAGGTCTAGACCAGGTATCTCGCCATCTACATTATCAAGATCCATGGGTTCTGTTTTAGTTACCAGGTGATCAATTTCCATTAAAGACGGGATTTGTTCAGACGAAGAAGCAGATACATCTACAGGCACTTGTGCTTCTTCACTCACATTACTCAGACCAGGAACATCACTATCTTCCAAGTTTCCAGATAGCTGCAGATTCAGGAAAATCAGTTACTTTGTATTAAAGGTTTCATGCCAACCAGTGGCAGAGGTATAAAGTTCAAACCCAAACGTGGATTCATGTAAATAAAAATCATGATCAGAACAATTAAATAAAGATAACACAAATATCAAAATCAGAACACAGACTGAAAAAAAAAAATTAAAACAAAAAAAGGAGGATTTAGATAAGCAATAGAAGCACCTCAAGCTCATTGGATGTTGAAGGTTGAGAATCTATCCCAGAATCCTGTTGTTGCACGTTAGATTGTGAAAGAATACTGGCCAACAATGACGACAGATTTTGTAACTCAGAATAGCTTCCTGCAATACTGGGATTTGAGCTAGTATCCATCAATGGCTCCTCATCGCCTACAGTTTGCGGTCGACTTGGAGGAAGATTTCGCATATTAGCCATGACAACTTCAGCAAGTAAGTCAGCTGATATACTAGAAATAAGAATCTCCAATGACGCAACAGCTTTTTCTCCCTGAGCAACAAGTGCACCAAACATTGCAACAAGTTGTTGAACAGGGCCATTATCTACATCTGTTCTGGAAGTGTCTGATCCACTAGAAGTTTCACTCTGTTCCCTCTTTATCGCATGCATAGACCCCTCTGCAGAAACTGGTGTGGATCTAACTCGTTTTGCAGACAGATTATCATCATCAAGTAACCCTGTACTATCCGGGCTTCCAAATCTTTTTCTGCTGGCTTTATCCAGGACTGAATCCATAGCTTTGGTTGGAGGCTTTACATCCTATAAGAATTAGATCTTAGAAACAAGAGTTTCAAAAAGAATGGGGAAAAAACTACCCCCTGGCAAGACTATGATTCTAAGAGTACTGGTGTTTGAGATGTATTAAACATAGTTCAACATGTAAACTTATACCTGAGGCATTGGCGGATTGACGTTCCTATCTACAGTTCTGTTGATCTCAGAAACTTGGTTTACTGCTGGTTCTGCTACCCCTCCAGCTTCTAATTCTCTGAGTGCACGACTCAAGCGATCACGCCACTAGAACCAATAAGCCATTTAAAGATAAAACAATTAATGAGCTGAAGCACAAGCTACATCAAACAATGCGTCAATGACTTCAAAAAAGCCCTAATGAACTTCTTGAAACTACACATATTCCAAAAGTAAAATAAATCAAATACCGGTGCAGCGCCTGGATGTGTACAATTCAAGCAAGAAAGGTATGCATTCTTCAAAGCATGATGAACCCCTTTACCGCCAGAGCTTGAAGGATCCAAGGCAAGTAAGACTGGCAGAATACGCCCGTAAAAGGCCGGCCTTTTACTTGCAATAGCTGAAAGACTGATAGACAAGGGGGCAGTATTATGAGAAAAGATCATACATCAGTAGGAGACAGAGAGAAAGGAGGTAGAATCAAGTAAATTACCTGTTGATGAGCACAATGATCATCAAGTTACTCAGTGATTTTACAGTTGGAAACCTTAGCTGATCAAGCAGACGACCTAAACTCTGACTAGCTTCAATTGACAAATCTCCAACATTTAATATGGGATGACCTCCACGAAGCCATGATACGTTAAATTCTTTGAAGTTTCCTGCATAAGCAGTAACAGGCCATGATAAACAGGACAATTAGTTAGTGTTTCTAATCTCTCTCTAGGAACAGGATTCCCGCAAAAGTGCAGTCACAGAGTTTGACCCAAAGAGTACCTTCACAATTTTGATCAGAAGGTGGCTCCAAAGACCCATTGGGATCAGGGGTGTAAAGTAGAACAACGGTTTCCATGAACTTGAGTGCAAGCAACCTTCTTCCATCAGCTCCCTGCTTGAAGTATAAACCAAACAAGTTAGAGAATGAACAAATTCCAGACAGACATCTCTTGAAGAGTCGCTTGCCTGAAATGCTAATGAATATATTTCTTCCTGTAGCTTTAGCATCCACGCCCATGATGATTCAAGAGTAGAGTCCAAATCACTTGCTTGTAGACCCTGATAATCACAACCATGAGAAAGCAGATGTGCAGGTCTATCTGAGATGCAGAGAAGATGCAGAACATGGTAATTTTTCAGACAACATACTTGGGTTACCTACAATTATAAAGACTAGTTGACAATAAGGATGCACAAAGCACTTCAGATTAAGACCTCTCCCTCTCTGTGTGTGCATGTGTTATGAGCCAACGTCTAACATTTTCAACAGACAGGGAACTAATAGAATTAATTTATCCTGGTCAAGTAATAACCAAAGTGGCTCTGTGTTAAAAGTAACAGGGGTATGTATAACAAATTTCACTGTTCAGAGTAAATGAGCAAGACATGAAGCTAGTGAATAGTGGTGATATCGACCAGCAGCACAAGCACATAAAGTAAAGCAATATAGGCAAGGAATGTTTGCTAGTAAATAGTTCAGTTAAGATATATAGAGCTAGCATTTGCCGATAATTATTTCAACTACAATAAATAGCAGATAACATTCATCTAGTGCAGATAGCAAATAACATTCATGTCGTGCAGATGATTTGAACTTACCTGCAGTGCAAGTTTGAAAAGAATGCAAGTAAATATGTCTATCCCACACCTAATAGCCTGTCGAGCAACAGCTGGGGTTTCATCCTTCAGGACTGTTATTAATACAGGTACAATTTCAGGAATATATTCCATACACTTCAATCCTACATGTCCAATCATCCTACAAAGAAAGAAATAAAAGCAAGAAGGTTAAAATTTTCAAAATTGCCACTTCTTGGGCAAAATACTACAGCGGCCAAGAAATTCTTGGGTTCTGGAAGCACTCCAAGCAATCATTTGCCTATCTATTTTAGTCCTTATCCATGACTCCATCATCCAACACATACAATGTTTTGAAACAATATCACATTCCAAGACACAAGGTGTAAATCCTCTTCTCAAAATAAGTAGCTACTCCAATGATTGAATGGAAAATTTTGATCCAAAAACTTTTAAAATATTGATCAAAATATTGTTTCATAAACTTTGCAAATTACTTCAACAAGTTCTTTTGAAGAGCATCACTCAAAATGTAATTCTTCATTTTAATGTTTACAACACTAAACTCATTCTCATAATTCTGCCCTACGTGGCCCCCAATGTTTCTCCATTGGTAGTTTATGAATTGCACATCAGCGAAGTCAGTGCAACAGTAGAAATTTCAGGCTCACTTCAGGAGAAAGATGGTACTAAAATCGAAAATTTAAGAACAATTAGACACATAAAATTCACGAGATTATGAGCGTTAAAGAATCATTACTCAGCAGTGAATTTGCGGACAGGACTGATCACTGAAGCCATCAGATAAAAGGTCAAGTAACGAATTTATACATACTCGAATGCTACAACTCGTAGACGGAGATAAAAACTTAATGTTAGCTGCACAAAACGTAAACTTTCACATAATTTAGGGTTAGAGTTAAATATTGTTACTAATCATTCCAAAAATATTTTAAATTTTTTAATGATAGTAATAAAATTGTACAATTCACGAGATTATGAGTGTTGAAGAATCATTACTCAGCGGTGAATTTGCGAACAGGACTGAATCGATCAGATAAAAGATCAAGTAACGGAGAGAGAAATTCCGAGAGCAAAACATAGTCAGCTTTAGAGAGTTCGTCGTTGAGAATTCGTAGCCTGTTAAGCTTCGAAGGAATATCGGCGTCGAACTTCTTCGCCGAGTTTATCAGACTGGAGATTTTCTTTCTAGAAACTGTCGCTGTCATTCCCACCATTGATTCCAGCGGGAAGAAAAACCCTAGCTTTTGCAGTTTAGTTACTGTAGAGGTTTCATAGGGATTTATAAGAGAGGGGGAGACCAGAAGATTCACAGGGAGGAGGAAACGAATTGGAAGAAACTGAATTGTTGGGGTTGAAGATTCTTTCCTTATTGGTATTAATATTACCGTTAAAATTTGTTGTTGGGTACGTGAGAGGCGAGAACGGTAACAGTGTCGATCTTCCTAATTATATAAGGATTAGGACTACTTATTTTAATTTATATTATGTGAATGTAATTTTTTATAATTAAAATTTCATAAGAATTGTCATAGGGAGTGTCACAGATAATCGAAATACATATGTATTTAATTTAGAGAAAATATCTTTTTTACCAATGGTCTATTGTTAGTAGTGCCCTATGACCATTAGCATATGTTGTACGTTTTTTATATCTTTTGAGCATATCTTTGAATAGTTAATTTTGTTTTTTATTATCAAATGTGTGATTTGATAGTAAAATTCATTAGCTTATGTAATTACTATTCTAGTTGTCCCTAGTTTTATGTAATGTTATTTACAATGAAATAAAACTAGTATGATGTATGATTGAT
>JAOWBF010000035.1:9819193-9830577 GCA_028566175.1 Vinca major
CCCATAATTATTAGATACTTAATGAGTTATATCATTTTTGTTATAGTGGTAATTTTCAAAGAGGCTTAGTGAATTAAGTTTGGACCGACTTATGGGACTTCGAGATAACGAGTCCGAACTCAACCCATACAAGTTCGGACTACGCTTGGGCCAACTCAATTTTTATATTTTAATTTTTAGAAAAAACTTGACATTACATATTTTATAATATATATATATATATATATATATATATTCTTTAATTAATGATATATAGTTTTGATTCCTCAAATATAATGATTTATCGCCCTACATACAAGTGCAAACTTATGTAAATATACCATAAAATACTAATTTTGCATTAGAATGATTTGATTGAATCAAAATTTTAGAGTTTAAATAACTATTCTTACATAAAAGGTATAATAATAACACAATCATTACCACTATTTTATATATGTCAACAAGGCAACAAAAAAATTTACTGATTTCCCCTAATGTCAGTAATGAATATTTAAAAAAAACCTAACCATTTCGTAGTCTAATGTTTCTCTAATGATGAAATGTTAATGGTGGCAGATTGTACTAATCTGGCAATGGCTTGAAGCTTTTTCGCGATTGGCGAAAGCATGTCAGTTGCCTCTGCATATAACAGAATTTCAGGCTCTAACGAAGACTGGTCTTGAGAATTAACGTCTGCTAAGTGAGAAAATAAGTTGAGTGCATTATCAGCTGCAGCATCCAATTCAAGTAGTGCACTTTTGCAAGCAATGACTTTGTTTTCAGGTCTTAGAAATTCGCAATCTTCCGGACAAGATTCTTCTACTGATTTCTTCATGTTTGTCTGATCAGTGCCAAATAATGCTGCAGCTTGCTGGTTGGCTTTAGTGTTTTTCGCGTCCTGAGAAGAAAACAATATATCTTCCAATTGAATCACAACGCGATATATCTTTATGTAAACATTGCTAGAATTATTCTGAATGCTTTTCTTCTGGTTAATCATCGAAAACAGACATTTCAAGTTATTTGGATAAAACTAAGCAGAGGGGCTTATAATTGTCAGCTACGAATAACAAGGTACAGTTTTGTAATAGAATAAAGTACTAAACCGGCAGAAATAACACTTGAAGGTTGAAATTTTAGAATGAAGATATAGTTATACATACCTCTAAGCCAATATCTGTTTTGCGCAATACTTCAGGTAAGCGTGTGGAAGCATCCTCCAATGTAGGGTTCATGTTAGACATCTCAAATTTCTTTTCATCACAAAGGTCCATTCGAACAACAGATTGTCCTAATTGCCTTTTCCTTGCTGATAATTTTCTTACCTCTGTCTGTTAAAGAACGAAATTCGCACTAATATAAACAATATATCTGTATCTGGTTTAGCGTGTCTGGAATATTAATATAAATAACTGAACAATCAGATATTACCATATACATTAGACATATACATTTCTCAGTACAGTACAGATAAGGACCTTTCCATTGTGGTGCACAAGTGGTACATTGTTCAGAATTCACAAATAAAAATACCTGTGTCTGTTATAGAATGAAATTCGCACTAATATAAACAATATATCCTGTATCTGGTAAAGTGTGTCTGGAATATTAATATAAATAACTGAACAATCAGATATTACCATACACATTAGACATATACATTTCTCAGTACAGTACAGATAAGGATCTTTCCATTGTGGTGCACAGGGGGTACATTGTTCAGAAATCACAAATAAAAATAAAAATAAATCAAAATCAAAACACACAAAAGTACATAAGGCAATTCCTGCACAAAAGAATCTCCGCTGCTGCTAATTTTGAGACCTGTTGGCTACCCAATCAAATATATACCCAAGGGTCATAATAAATCCAATTCGGGGAGATTAATTGCGAAGAGCTTTCAGATATCTGCATATCATATAATTAAACTTCCCTAACCATTATCAACCAGAAACAAAAAAATAAAATAAAAAAATAAGTGAAGGTTTTATCCATCGCTAGATGCAGCTAACCTGTAAATTTTTGGGTGTGTGAGAACATTCAAGTTCGCCCTTGTCTTGAAACTCCACATCGGAGGCACCAGCGACTAGTGTTGCTGCTACTTCTCTTTGACTTGCAGCTAACTGCAAATATGCTGATGTCTGATTGGCAACATCCTCCTTATGTAAGCTTGAGAATTGATCCACACGATTGCACAGAGTGTCGGAACTCTCAGATATGAGATGCTTACTCAAGACTACATTTTCTTCCTTAGCGTGTTTTGCAAGATCTGAGCTGGATTCCTTAGAAGGATTCGTAACAATTTGATCCATGTCCGGTACCACAGTATCCTTCATAGAATTAGTTGTTTCCAATTCCCGGTTTGTTGCTGCATGTACAAACACTATTCATGAGTAGTAGAATCCAGACTCAGACAAATACAAAATTGTCATGCACTATGATCTCCTATTTAAGTATGCATTCACAACATGGAGTTCCTTGGCGAGAAATCATAACACTTCCAGAATCTTTTGCAGACACTTGGGTCCATTTCAGGAGATAACAAAAATTTCACCTCAGGAGAGATATCGGGTTTCCTCAAGTCTGGAAAATAGTTCAGCATTGAAAGCGTTGTTATCAACAATGCTCATTGCATCAAGATGTGACACATATGTAATGCCAATTAATGAGTGTTTCCATAATATTTCGGTAACCACATCCACATGGAGGACAGGAATTTACGTCATAATCCTCTAAATGTAAAATAAATTGTGGGATGCAATAAGCAATACCTTTCTTCTCATTTCTCATATCTTAGCATCCTCCCTACCATGCTCGGACAGAAATAGGAAACAAATAAATGAACTAGAGTAGAGACCATCTATGTAGACTTTATACAATGCGACTCAGCAGTATCATGTTCAGAACAAACAAATTACCAAGTTCTTTGTTATGATATTCTTAGACAATTATGATCAATTGACATAAGAAGCCATCAAGACACGGCTATTTGGTTCTGGATATACTATGACAAACCCCGTAAAATTTGACAAAATAGAAAATCGGTGATAAACCAAAATACGTATATGTGTAAATACACCATTATTATCATGGTAATTCAAGCTCAGATCAAGTATACTTCTGTAAATTCCGGCCAATAACTTATTCATTCTTTAATTGTTTGTATATCCTTCTGAAGAACTTGGCAAGTTAAGAAAGCCATCTCAAAAAAGATTGTTATCTCCATTACTTTGATCTTCGATGCTGCATCTGTTGAAGGAAATGCATAAAGGAACATAATATTATAAAAAAAAAAAAAGATGCAGCTTGGTCTTACACAAGTTATTTAAAGCAAAGTGTGTTGCAGTCTGGTCCTTGATCGCCAAAGCCTCGGGGGTACTCAGAATATCCATACAAACAGTATGAATTGTGGACCAGCGATTGTCCAATGCAAAGGCACTGAGATAAAAATATAGGATTAGAAAATCTGTAATTCAAATTGGATGTTATGTAAAATATTGATTGCTTACCTGTAATTTCTTTGACGTTTTGGGGATCCTTGACTGTTGTCAGCATCAGATGAATTTCTGGACACACTTGAAGATAACTGTTGAGAACCTTTATAACCGTCTCTGGAAGGAATTTTGTACAGTGGACTAGCAATGCAATCATCCTCTTCACAAATAATTGAGGAAGAAAATTGTGTTGTCCATCTTGCTAGCATGGATAAAGTAAAGGACAAGAGCCAAGAAATTATATTAGAACATCTCAAATAGTTTATGTACTACTCAAGATCTTTAGGCAATCTCTCTCAGCAGGAGAGTTGTCTTCAATAGAATAACACAGGGGGGAGAAAAACAACAGCATTTGTGAATTTAAGAAAGATTCCTCCATTTAAGGTGGATGGCCTCTTTCGCGCTTTGGTACGCCGTTCAAGATTTAACTACGTATCTTTTGGCAAAATGTCAAAATTGAAAGTGAGAGGCTAAATGGCCAATAGACAATTTTCATGGCTAAAACTATAAATCAGACACTGGTAACTTAAGGCATACTGTAATCATTATCAAAAGCATGGGAAAACTGTTCCAGGAATATGGTTTCGAAGGCATTCAATTTATCAGGAGAGGAAATGCTGAAAAACTTGACACTTGCACCAGTTCCTTATCATGCACTATTTGACCAGGATAAAAACAAGGAGTAAGGAAGACAATTGGAAGGAAATTATTTAAGTGTGATTGTTATACCACTTATTTAGATCAAATCCCTTACTTGAAGAAGAAGTACGGTCTGCTGTGAGGGAACCAGGAGGGACAACTTTGTCCTGAGCCCATTTTGGAAGCCTGGAAATACTAAACTTGAACGCAGAGTTCTCCTGTGCATGTCTGTCTTGATAAATATGCCTTTCAGTGGCTTCTTTAGCTGTTCTCTTTCCAGTTAAATTTTCAGTGAGGAACTCACACCGGTGGTCATCCACTTGACATGAAGTTACCGGGCCAGTGATGCTTTCTAGAGCCGATGGACAAGAGTTTTCTTCCATCCTTCGCAGCATTCTTGTTGACAAATGGCCAGGCAATTTCCAAACGAAAATACAACCATCATTACCAACCTGAATATATTAACAGGTTTTTGACAAACAATAACCATATGGAGGTAGAAAATTCGTGATAAGTACATGGTAAGTGTGGGGAAATGTTTCATGGTTATGTAAAAGAAATATGCACCCGTTATCTAGTATTCAGGCACCAATAAATTTTACGAGATAGCAAAAGTGGACCTCTTCTCTTTTTTATTATAATATTTTCTTCTTTTTGAAGTCAAAGGTTGTTTTTTTATCTTCTTCTCTATATCTTTCTTTTTGATATTAGCTTAAAAGAACTCAAATACTATCCTTGAAAAGCAACCCTTAGGCACTTCTTGCAACAGCTTTCATTACCGAAACTTTAATTTAACAATGTCACTTTATTTTTCTGACAGCTATTTCCATAATCAGTTTTATCTGCAATCTTAGCAAAGCTAACAGCACACAGGACCAAGCCAAATGTCATACTTAGATATATCTTTGTGTGCATTGTGCAAAAGCTCTAATAAAAAAAGCATGCCCAAGTAAAATGAAAAGTGCTCTGGTAATGTATCAGTCAGTAAAGGCATTCAGCAGTTAAAAACTTTAATAATTTGAAAGTTCCCCGGTGTAAAACTGAACCATGATAAGGTTCCTTTAAAATGCTGGTAACCGATACATAAAGAATCAAAGTTGGACATGTATATAAACATTAAACGAACTACTTCCAGAACAAGATAATCAGAAAGAAAGAAAAAAAATTAAGATAAAAACTCACAGATACTAGATGCTTGCAATCGGGTAAAAAGATGAACCCAGTAATAGCGCCTTCATGTCCTGCTGCTCGTGCAGCCATCTCTCCAGTTAAATAGTCATACATGCAGATAGACCCATTGGAAAAAGAGCAAACCACAAAACTGCAGCCTGGGTCCACAATTACCTGTAAAACAACTCATTCATGACATTCAATCATTAGAGAAGATCGATTTTATTTAGTCAACACGGGGACATACCTTTATGGGGTATCCAAGATCTTCTTCATGCCTAATTGATCTAACAAGTTTCCCTGAAGAAACGTCTAACGTGTTTATCTTTGTATCCTACACTTAAAAAATTATGTTCGTCACATGCCCAAATAGCGAAAAGATACTTTATAGAATACAATAAAGGCATTTTAGTTAAAGGGACAGTAATCTGGTCCATATATGTAACACTAGCTTTATAGCAAGCACAAAAAGCCAGTCAAGGAGGTTCTTTAAGAAATATTCTATTCAAAATCAATATGAAGGTTCAAGGTTTAAAGGGAAAATGTCAATGTGTGATTTTACCTCTCCTACAATAAGAGCATTTTCAGCAGAAGGGACTATATCAATGTCATGAACAGTTCCCTGAGAAGCAATTTGATGACCCTGAGAAATCTCAAGTTCCATTTCTGACATGGCCAGATTATGCAACATCAGAGACCTAGATCAAGAAACAAGTTTTCAACTTGATATAAAGCTCATTGAATTGTATCTTCCAAGGCTACATTACAGAGCTAGAAGACACTAGATGAAAACAGTATAGAAAATGGGTCATATGTACAGAATTATGAAGTCTTACTATATATTAAGGCACTAAAGCAGTTATGGAGAAACAGTCAAAATGTTCACTACAAC
Organism: Vinca major; assembly: GCA_028566175.1. Taxonomy (NCBI): domain Eukaryota; kingdom Viridiplantae; phylum Streptophyta; class Magnoliopsida; order Gentianales; family Apocynaceae; genus Vinca; species Vinca major. The sequence continues at coordinate 9,825,371 of JAOWBF010000035.1, forward strand.
AATCATTCTCAACCACCTGTTCTCCAGGCAGTATCTCGTGTAAAGTTACATTTCAGTCTGCCCTAGGAGAATAACTGCTATACCCCCATTGAGGCCTTTTTTTAGGTCTATAACATCTGCTACTATAGTCATGTTCAGGTCCCCAATATTGACAGCCCACTGCCTATCTACATTAGATTGAATAGAAGGACTCGCCTGTTAGAACTGCAACTGATGATTTTACAGCCATTGCCAATGAATTTTACAGAAGAGATGGCATCTGAATGGTCATCAATACTTCCAATGAGATCAAAACTCCTAAAATAGAAGTCGTCAAATAAATGGTTGTTATAGGAATCTTAACAAGTTGAAGAAGCTTAAATGGTCCGAAGTCAAACCTTTCAACATCATAAATATGGATCATTCTATCCTGTCCTCCTGAGGCAAGGAAATAATGGCCTTCAGTGACTTTATCACAACCAATATTTTTGTTGCTTCCAAGGCTAAAACTCAGTGACATGATTTCTGCATCATGAGCATCCTACAATTATACAAGCAATGATATGAATTCTGAACTCAAAAACACCAGGAGAACGTAACTCATTTAAATAGTAGAAGAACGAGGCCAGAAGTAGCAATAAGCATCTTTCAAAATATCTCCTTAATTCAGGAGTTTGAAGTACCTAATACAGACAGGAAGATTCAATATCAAGATGAAGAGGTAAACCTGAATGCAGACATAATTCGACGAAACTAGGTCGAAGATATGGACATTTCCTAGGCAATCACCAGCTGCCAAGTACTTTCCATCTGAACTAACTGCCATTGACCGAAAACCAGGAGAGAGAATGTCTGATGCCACAGAATCACGTTCAAAGATCCCAGCGCTGACTGCGGATTATGAAAGAAATGCAGTCAAGAGCTAAACAACCAAATATTACACAAAGCATGGAACAGGCAGATTAGAGAAAATATTAGCAATTAACAATTTTCAAACTTTGAAGACATTTCATTTTCACTAAGATAAAGACTACTTACCATGATATTTTGCATGACCTGGTTCGGTAGAGTTATCATACTCCGAAAAATTTGGTTGAATAGCAAGATCCCATAACCTGATAGAACCATCAGCTGAGCATGTAGCAAAAGAAATTCCACCAGGACAGCCTTTTGAAACACATGTAAGGGAGGGATCGTGCATGTTTTCACAAGGAAGATTTTTTATATCCCATATGCATGCACTATGTGAAACCAGCACACAACACCTGGAAACCTGAACAAATAATGGTGTCATAAAAATAGTTCATAATCAGGATCAGAAGTTTCAAAAGAATGATGCCCTAGAATACCAATTAAGATTCTGACTATTAAGAGTAAACTGAGACAATGAAAAGAAAATAAGGAAAGTACCTTATTCACATCATCCAAATTCCACACAGAAAGGCTGTGGTCATCATAAATCACAACTGTAAAAGAAAAAGAATATTAGAACAATGTGAATTGAAATTAAAACTGGTTTAAAGAAGTACACTGATACTTTCCAAGCTTTTCGGAGGTTGAGAATTGGCAAGCAACAGCATCTGGCACAGGTTGAACTTTGCTTTGGTTCATATTTGCATGGCAATCCACAGTAGTTGCCTTATGACAACCTTTTGCACTGGTGAAATGTAAGGTTCCAGTATACTGAAGAGAACTGATAGCGAAAAGTTTTACGATTCCATTATTGCAGGCACAGGCAACCAATTTGCTGGATGCAGAGAGTGCCAGACCTTTCTTGACCTAAATATCAGGTCAGAAAATGGTTAGAACATTATTAAGGTAAAGGCAATCAAGAAGAACCGTATTTTTATGCCATGCATTGTAGCCACCTTGATACGAACATAAGGGATGAACTAATTGTGACTTTGTTTTAGTTATCTAATAAATTCAGAGCTCTGCGAACCACTTATGGCTTTGGTAAGTTTTCTTGGGTGCCGCTGAAATTATTGGGGGGAAAATCCTTTTGTTTTCCTAAAAGGCACGCCGAATGAAAAAAATGCACATGTTACCTTCAGGTCCACAGATTTTGTAATGGTCAACCCAGAGCTTAAAAGGCATAAGATTCCTGTCAAAGATAGGAAATGAAAAGGATTCAGAAAAGCAAAAAAAGTCTGATACACTGAGCATATTGCACAACAAAAACTACAAGAGAAAGAACCTGTATCCGCTAACGCATAGATAGGTGATGATTCACTATCCGGAGTACTATCCACAAGTTGCTTATTGGTCCAATGTGGATATGTAACAGCTATAAAAGAACATCCCTTGTAATGACCAACATTCAGAGGCTTCCCATTGATTGACATTGTTCTAGTCTTTGGGCAATATCTTGTTGGAACCTCAACTGTCCAGAGTTTCAAGTGCTTCCTCCCAGCAGTTATAATAAATTTAGCGTCTAATGAGAAGCTTACAGATGCAACAGCTGAACATACTTTGATTCTTGTAAGTATGGTTTGAGTTCGCAGTTCCCATAAGCAAAGGTAGCCATCATGAGCATAACCAACAGATGCTAACTGTTTGCCTAAAAGAAAGGTGGCAGGACAGGAGTTGTGAAAATGATTGCAAGCATAAGGAAACATGAAAAGTGGAAAAGGATCACAAGGTATAATTACTTGTTTCAACTAACCATCAGGAGAAAAGGCAATGCATGCTACACCGTCTTGATGGCCTTTAAGTTCACCTAAAAGGGTTTGAGTTGAAGCTTTCCAGAGAAGTATTGCAGGTTGATACCCTGACTGGAACAGGACTTCAGATAATAGCACGTTTGTTGTTTTTCTGAAGCAATGATACAAAATTGGCATAGAGCCGAACTTCTACAAGACTGTGTGCAGTATGGTACACCTACTTCAGTTTCATAATAGAAGTGTTTTTAGCCTGTCTTTCTCTTCTCAAAATACATAATTTTCCAACTTTTAAGGATATATTTCTAAAACTATCCTTATATAGAGAGAAAAAGAGAGAGGTTGGTTGGTGAGGCTTAATGGATAAAGTAAATTCCTTACCGTTTTTATAGGAAAATACCTCTCGTCTTCCCTTCCTTAATCTACATTAAAGTACTTAGAGGGACTTCTATTATGAAATGTAGGGAGTAGTACAACGTGGATACAGGCATATTCAAGTTGATGAAAGCTTTGATAAATTGATGTATTGACAGGAAAACGGATACAGTATCAAAAGTAGTAAAGTCAGCCATTATGGAGGTTCTTTAGATCAACTCCATCAAAAAAATCCATGTCATAAAGCAACGGTAATCAGAAGGTAGTCATAAGAACTTTGGAATCAGAAACTCCCCATTCTTTTTCTACTTGAGAAAGGGCCATAGATGCACATTAGATACAGCACCAAGATCAACCATATGGGAAATCAAGCAACAAATGGAGGACAATCATCAACATCCAATGAAATGGCGCACTAGGGCAATGGTGAATGGTGATCAATTACTAATCTGTGTAATGCAAATTGATCAATTCTTCAGGTTGGGAGTTCGATACCTATCTAGTGCAAGGGAGGAACAATTATCATATGTTTGCAGAAATTACTGCCAAGTCAGGTCAAGAATGTCTGAACACTACAACAACAACATAACTCATTAAGTCACAAAATTTGGGGTATGGGCGGAGATGGATAGGAGACCGACCTAATCTTTGACAATAAATGCAAATAATGGTTACTCACAAAATACCACTAAAACAGTAGTCCCTTTACTGTCATGTTTGCTACATAATCATGTCCTCAAATCAAAACCAAAAGGCAAAAGAGACGGCATACTCAATAAAACATTTGATTTGTTTACACATTTCAATCTCTCTACCATTAACATGAGAATTTAAACTAAAAAGAGAATGATTAACAAACACCTCTCCAGCAGCAACAAAATTCGCATCGCGTGAGACGGCAACACAGCTGAGAGGTTTCGGCATCCGATTGGAAACCATGAGGTGCGATTGAATACACGATTCTACATCATAAACCACCACAACGCCTCCCGCAACATACACACATTTCGAATTGGAAACAGTCGAAGCCAATCCGTGTGCATTTTTTGTGGTCAATCCAATAACTTCCTCCAGAATCAGCTAAAATAAATTGGAATTAACAGTAAGAAATAGGAAAATTTAAATTCGATTATCGATCGCAAGGGAAAATTGGGAATGCACTTGCCTGGGAGGTTGAATCAGATTTCTTGATTTTACGGCTCCGTTTCATCTGTAAATTTTTTGTTCCTGTTGTCGTTGATTGATAAGATTGTGGTAGCGCTGCGGTGGCCGGAGGTAAGTTTTCTGGCGAGCTGCGGTGGTTATGGGGCGGAGTTGTACTGTAAGTTGAAGTCTACAGAGAAGAAGAAATGGAAGCGGGAAATCAGACAAATTAAAGAATGTTGGTGAACGTTACAACTTTACAGATTTACCTGAAACGATGTCGTTTGGATAAGAGTGGGACTCTTCGTAACGAGAATGAAGAAAGTTTCTCCTTTGGGCTTCTTCCTACACATAAAGGCGATACCCACGCCCACAGGGCCTCACCTCCCGATCTGACAGGAATTGTGGAATATGTAAATTAAGGTGACCCAGCGGCTCGATTGGTGGGAGATCTTGTCTTAAACCACTATAAGAAGCCACCTTAACATTAGAGGGTTAGAACTTCCACACTGTGCCAGCCAAGATACGAACATGCGACCTTCTACACAATCTGCCACCCTCGAACCAACTGGGCTACCCTTGCAGATTCCTTTGGGCTTCTTCAATGTCTCAGTAGGATGGTTAAGGCTCAATAAAATTTATTAAGACTATCCATAATAAGGTCAAGACTTCAAGTCAACCGAGTAGCGACATAATTCACATGTTCATATTTGTTCTGTAAATACCTAAACAAGTTAGTTGGAGAACCCACCCTAGATACTATTTTGCCAAAAATATATAATTTCGACTTACCAAAAGAAAAAATTAGTCTCATAACTCGTAAGTTAATATGTTCTCTATGTATGATGAAATATCTACTTAAAGGTGTGACTTCGTGGTAGGTCATCTTGTCTTTTAACCATGAGCTCAGGGTTCGATTCCTGCGTTGGAATTGAGCAAACTTCATAGTTAGTTGTTTACCTCTTTGGGGCAAGAGGATTAGTCACAACTATCATCACTCGACACCCTAGTCTCACCCAAATATATATATATATATATATATATATCTAC
>JAOWBF010000035.1:9855263-9867934 GCA_028566175.1 Vinca major
AATTGATGCCAAAATGATAAATAATTTAGTGAATCTCTTATATCAACATGGGTGAATAATGTTTAATTTAAACTTTTAACCAATTATAATCATTTTGCTTAGCCGTTAATCATTTCTCTTACACAAAATAAACTTCATTTTCTCCAAAAAGTCGAGTAGATAAATGTTACAAACCAAAAGGAAGGAAATTATTGGGAAATGTAATCATAGGACCATTTTTATTTGACAGTTCTCTTTTATGAATTTAGTAGGGTTTATATATGAATATAAGTCCCGTTCAATTTATATGAAAAAATTATAAGGTCAATCTATAATAAAAAATGGTTCTAGAATTGAATAATGGATACGCGGTGAAAACATAGCTAGAGTGAGTTGACAAAGACGTAGTGAACTCAGCTTTTGTCAAACCTTCTTTTACAAAAGTGGGACCCACCTATTTCTGTTTCAAACTTCTCTCTCCAGACCTCAATCAAAATCTTCTTTGTGAAAGCTTTTAAATAAAGAAGAATCTCTCATTACCATAGTTCTCTTCAAACCTTTCTCTTTTCTCCTTCAATACTCTTCCATGGCTGATCAAGATCTAAGAGAGTTATACTATCATCACCAACCATTTCATCATCCTTCTTCTTCTTCTTCTTTTACATATTCCAATTCATCCATGGCTTCTTCTAATGATTCTTCAGTTATACACACTTCACACATGCTTGATCCTTCATTCACGTCTTTTAGTGATTGTTTATTACAAGAATCTTTCTCCGATCATGACGCGTTTAGTAGAGCTTTCGGGTTTTCGACCGAGGCTTTTATTAATCCTCATGTCAAAGATGAACTAAAGGAGGTTATGAATCATACCGGAGGAGATCATCATCATCATCATCAAAGTACTGTCTGTGGTAGTGAAACTCCGGTTACACCTAACTCGTCGATCTCCTCGTCTTCGGCTGAGGCAGTTGGTGATGAAGATTCAAATAAGGGAAAGAAAGATAAACAGATTAAAGGAACAAATCATGAAGAAGAAAGCCTAAAAATAGAGTAAGTTCTTATTGAGTTATTACTCTTTGTAAATAATGGTGTGGTATAGGGTTTTATGGATGATCTTCTAAAATATATATGTCAGGTACTCGATCAGTAAAGTTATTATAGACCTGAAATGTAAGAATATTACATTCTTTTAGTAGTCTTGCAGGGTTCAAATCCTTTTATGAAGGTGCCGGGATTCAAGCCCTATCTGGTACATGTGTTCTGAAGCTTATGACAAATATTCTGAGACTCAAAAACACGATAGATGTTTTGAAGCACATAACATATGTCAATTTTAAATAAATCTTAACTTTCAAAATTTTAATCTAACGAGACAAGACTGGAGCCACCGTCGAGTTTATGACCTAAATATGAACGGCAGGATTACTTTCTTTTTAGCAGTCTGAGTATCTTATTCCCTCAAGTAGAAGGAATCTAGATCAGTTGAAACCCTGACGAGCTTGTTCACATTTTCTGATCTTATAAAAAATCACAAAAATATTTTCCCTATTTCAATGAAGTAGTAGGGTTTGGAGTAGGTCTTGAAATGATTTACCATTTTTGTGTGAAAATCTTAATGTTTTTGTAACTTATATGTATGAACAGGAACAAGTCAAAGAAGAAAGCAGAAAAGAAAGAAAAGCAACCTCGGTTTGCTTTCATGACCAAGAGTGAAGTTGATAATCTAGAAGATGGTTATAGATGGAGAAAATATGGTCAGAAAGCTGTCAAGAACAGCCCATATCCCAGGTAATTTTATTAAACTAAGTCACCTATATTAATCTCTTCCATAATTTCATATCATTATTTGAAATTAATCAAGATTTTTTTTTGTTTTTGTATTTTCGTTTACATTTTCCACTCTAGAATTGGAATATTTCTGCACCCAGTTCATATATTCCATAACATTTATTGTAACAATATAATTACGAAAACTTTGATTCGTTTATTCTAAACTTTGGAAGACAAACCCTAAATATTAACAACACTATAATTAAAAAAGTAAGAGTTAGAGAAAGTGTTACCGGGATCTACTAAGAAGAAGAAATTCTTATTATATTTTCCTTTTTATTTGCTCCTTTTTAACTTCTAAAATGTGTAGTGCACAACAACATCCAATATGTTGGTTTCACAAAATAAATATATATGTATGATTGGATTGACTCTCAGATATTTTTGTTCTTAATTTCATACTAATTTTAAATTTAATCCAAATTTTTTATAGATTAGTGTTTGATGTTTCATTTCCAAACTAAATACAAAGCGAGTTAGTGTTTCAGTTTGAGTCTAAAAGTACTCAAACCAAAACACAATCTAAGTACACTCGTGTAATGAAGGTTAATGGTTTCATGAATATTTGGTAAACTAAAACAAAGATTAAATTTTTGATGAAATTGTTTTATTTTCAGGAGCTACTATAGATGCACAACACAAAAATGCCAGGTGAAGAAGAGGGTAGAGAGGTCATTTCAGGATCCATCAACTGTCATTACAACATACGAAGGAACACATAATCATCACGTCCCTTCAACTCTTAGAGGAAATATAGCCGGAATGTTACCTTCAACTATGTCTATGTTATACCCTACATTACTCGGGGGACCCCACGGCGTCTTTCCTCAGGAACTGCTAGCTCATATGCCTCATTTTTACGGTCATGGAGGCGGCGCCGGTGGTGGTAGTGGTTGTGATGGTGGATCTATGTTTCAGCAGCCGAAGCAGATGCAGTTTCCTGACTATGGGCTGCTTCAGGACATGGTTCCTGGCTCTATGTTTATGAAACCAGAGCTACCATGAAGGAGAAGAAAAAAGAATATAATAATATGAGATTTTTGTGTGTCTCAATTATATATATAATCTTGATTTTTCTCTTGTCAAACTCTAACTGTGCGGACCTAGTTGTTTATTTATTATTAATGTTGCTTTGAATTTATCTTTTCTTTTTTCCTTCAACTCCCATTTGCTAATGGGAATTTTTTTGTAAGATATTTTGATCAACATTTTAGGAACCTATATTTCATGTACTTATTACATATATCTTCTTCTTCATGATCTTTAATTTAGGTACTGCACAAGGAACTATTTAATTAGATTAATTCATAATTGTTTTTATAATTAAGTACATGGGTCAAACGACTGCAAATTGACAATTAAACGCTTCACTTTCAATTGGTAGGTTGAGAGTTCGAATCATAATAGAAGGGAAGTGTGGAAGCACTGTTAAGCCTCCTTACAAAAGAAAAAGAAAAAAACAATTACTCGAGAAAAAAAACGACTGCAAATTATGTTCTTCAATCTCAAAGGAATGGATCAAACAAAGGGCCAGTTGTACTTTTTGTACATTTAATTAAGGCTTAAGCCTTATTCAAATGATATGTAAATGAAAATGCGTGTGTACAAAAATAACAGTTCTAACTTCTAACAACTAAACATTCAGGTTTGCATGGGGAAGATGAAACAATGGATAATGCTTATATACTTCGTAAGAAAAGCTCCGTTTACAGTGTTATCTAGTACACTAATAACATTGCTCCACTTGTCAGCTTACATCGTTCCATTTTGATAATTTCGTTAATGTACTAGATAATCTAAAGTTTACACACAAAAATAAAAAGGAGGAGAAGAAAAGAGGGTTTCTTAGGGTTTTTTATACTTGCTCAAATTAAGTTGCTACAAATAATTTTAAGCTAAAAGTTGGTTAGAGCTTCCATCAATTGCTTATTAGTTTTTTGATAAGCTACATAGAGGATAAAAATGTTCTATTACTTTATGAAACAAATATTTCTCAAAAACACTTTTTTACAGCAGCTTTTTTTTTTAGCAAAGTCACTTGTTGTGTTGGTGATTTGGCATGTACCCCTACCCGTTTATTTTTTTACAGCAGCTTAAATCAAACTCCAGCAGGCGAGAACATAGCTATGAACATTGCATGCAATGTCTTGACGAATTTATTTCAATTTTCTACTTCAGAAGTTGGACATTAATTATATTCATACCTCTCTTCTTCTTTCCTAATCTACACTACTAGCTAATTGACGGTTTAGGCTGCCTTCCAAATATTTCATTAGGTTAATGTCAGTTTGGTGAAAAAACTGAGAAAAATATATCGATTAAAAATAGTAAATAATTAGTAATTAATTTAAAAGGACGATGATTTCATATAGTTGCTGAATGAAATGGAGCACAAATGTCAAATATTCGGGTTAGGAGAATGTGAAAGATATTAGGAAATAAACAGCAAAGGGAGAGAAAACGATATCGAAACCAATAAATAAATATACAAGAAATTACTAACCCACCACGTTAAAGAATTGACTATTTCTGAGACCGCTACCAAGTCATGATATTTACTATATTGAGATACAATATTTAGGTTACATACGTAGGCTATTTATAAGACGGGGCGAAACCCTAATTACAGCCCATGAACAGAAAAGCCCAACAAATCTGCTCAGAGGCTGCCGCCCCCAAAGCCCTGGCCAACTCACCGGCGAGTTGGATGCAGCTAGCATGGGTTGTTTGCTCAGTACCTCAGTCTCCATAACCTAACAGATAATGCACTACATCCTGATATCTTCTTCACAATTGGGAGAAATTGGTATTAATGCCACATTAAAGGGCACAAAAAGCAAAAAGTCAAATACCAACAGTGAAAGGTTCCCCAAAGTTCATAATATAACTGAGTCAACAATAACAGTGTCACCTCAAAATCACAACCATTTCTTAAGCAGACGTTGATTCATGTCTACAAACATTCGTTAACACATAAAAATCCACAGAAAGAGGATACTAGAAAAATAGCAGCGCCTAAAACTCGCGTTTAAGTTTTTAACAGTTTCCTCTTGAAAATTTTATCTCACCACAGGAAAAAACGCATCACATATACAAATTAGATTCAATTCTACACCAGGGTTCTTCCCATAATCATTTCATCTCAAGCAGAACTCTGTGAGCCCGCAAGAAGATGCGTTTTTCTTTACCATTTTACACAAAAGGTGGGATTTAAGATACGCAGGAGAAAAGCATGTTAAGAAAAAGTAGAATGGTAAGTCGAATACCATATAGCTAAAAGAAAACTTGGAAACCTGACCAACAACGAACGAGATTAAGCAGGTAAGATTCAGAAGAAAGACATAAAAATCATTTAATACGATTTCAGATGTAACTCGGCACCACCAACACAAACAACATTATCTGCACCGAAGTATGAAGTACAAAACCCGATTCACTTTACTACTGCATTTCATTTAAGACAAATTACAAGCGTAGATTGTCAACAAAGAAAAAAGAAAGTGGAGCTTAACTAACAAGTATATGGCATCTTACCTCTACTATAGACTCTGAATTTAGTGCCATCATATCATATATTAAGTATCTTCTTTCCTGCTTTTGTGAGTCTGGCACAGTGTCAATTATCATTTCCCCGTCAAGTAAGGTGAAATGATGGCTCTTCTCAGCTAATGCCTTGTGAAAGACATGGTATTAAAGTTAATCAGGAAACACTGTCCTATCATAAGACAACAAAAAACAGATAGAGAATGAGAATAAACTAATAGGGGGCATACTTCATTAGTGTGCCTGCAAGGGAATCTCATCTGCACTCTTCGGAATTTAAAGTGTCTATCAACCAAGTAACATCCATCCATGGTAATCAGCATCATATATCGCGTTCCATCAGCTTTCCATGTAGCATAGTAGTAACGTTGCCTTAACAGCTTCACATTCTCACTGCACATTAAACGTATAAGAATAGTTATGAGAACAGAATTTGATAAAGCCGAAGGAAATATCTTAAGATGCACCATCATACGCTACAATTATTTCTTCCACAAAAAAGTCTCCGCAAGGATAGAGTATTTTAATATCATCAATTAAGTAAACGCAGGTGTCAAGGAAGACTGGCACAGTTAGAAAGATTATTGAAAAGGTGAATGCAAGTGACCTGCTTAACTCTTAGGAAAATTGGGCACGTGAACATTTAGGTCAATCTGCAGAACACATGAATTTCAGTATGCAGAAGCTAAAAATGTGTTGAAGCGCTTCTCTTTTCATTTCTCATCGTCCCTCATTGCTGGTATTCAGAGATTTGCTTCTTTTCTTTTACCGGATACTGATTTTTCTTTTTAATTCTTTTGTTATGGGTATTCTGGATAACTGATTAGGGAAACACTAAATCACACCCCTCAAAAAGCCAAGGCCATTGAAAACGTGAAATTCTTCCAAAAGTGAGGAACCAAAACAAAGCATAAAAATGAAAAGAACAAAACGTATACTTCCCACCAAATAAGGAGCATAACTAATTACTCCAAAATAGAATCTTCCAAGCATTTTCCATCAAATGTTTCATCCATGAAGAAAATCTGTGTGAATTGCATTTGCCATGAAGGATCTATATCTTTTCACAGCCCATTAGCACCAAAATAAGAATCTCTTTCTAATAGTAAGACAGGATCTTGAGGCAACTTCCCCCCTCACAATTGCATTAAAATGCATATTGATAAAGTTGGTGGGACAAAGAGTTCTTGTCCTCTGTTCAGTTTTCAAATGATAAAAAGAGAAAAATGCACCAATTCAGGTAAGAATACAAGACCAGTATCCTCACTCAACTTGTCCACGAATTCGATGACGGATACGAAACGATACAGTAATCATAAACCCCGTGAACATTATTGATTTGACAAGTGCATAACTTCGAATGTCCAAGACATGAAACAGAAACCATTCTCACTATAGGGGTTCGGTAACCATTACTTGGTTCGTCACTACAGCATAACCCATCTTCAGGGATGTGCAGATTTCTTTACAAAAAATCATCAAGTGTCCAGTGTCCATACACAACATGAGTATTATCTTACAATTCATTACTCTAGGTCCCCAGATAAAGAGGCTTTTGCAAGGCTAGAGTAGCCTATAAAAAAGTTTTTCCAAATGATCTAAACTCTAGCTAAGCCAAGTGACATCTACTGTCGAGAGGAACCACTAGACCCTTTCAAGGATTCACTATGAAGTTGAAGGGTACCACAGGTGGGGAAGGTGGAAAGTTTCCCACTCAGGGAGATGAAACTGGGTGTAGCACCAGATATACCTACTCTGTAAGTCTGTACACGGGATTTCCTCCTGGTTTTCCATTCGAGAAAGAAATTTGATGAACATCCTAGCAAAAATTATATTTATATCATGCCAAAGATAAGACGAGCAATGGCTTTCTCCATGTTTTATTCTGTGCAACATATGTAGCTTAGCCCCTTTTCATGTTTTTTTATGAGAGATGAGGTATAATTGCAAGGAATCTTTAACACCGTTATATGCAGAAGAAAAGGACCACTAAAGATCATTGACGCACTAGTGAAATGTCCACATTAAACCGCATAATTTAGAAGTTCAGATGTATATAGTATTGCATTTCCAAAACAGAAAGTGACGGCTTGAACAAATCAAGGCCACTAAAGGAGGAATAAGCGGAATAGAACCTGTTGAGAGAAACAGGGTGTGATCCAGGAAACTGTGAAAACCCCTTTCCCTGATATTGGAGAAGGAAAATATAGTATTAGAAAACAAGGTAGAACGTAAAAATCTGATTAAGAGATTCTCGCATTTAAAAATCATAATTATGTTTGATAAGCACAGTTTAATTTACTTCTAACAGATGGAGTTACTAGGTACAAATGAAGCTCATAAAAGGATCTGAGATGCAATTACCCCTACATCTTCAATCAGAAAAAAGCAATGCTTAAAGTACAGCGGAGCAAGAAGAGAAGTGGTAAGTTTTAAGGAACAGTTAACATATTCCACAAGAAGGCCGACAAGGGTGTGCACATCTTTCTGTTCTATATGCTCAAAAGCAGAGGAAAATGGCAGATTGCTTGAGACCTGTTGAAAAGTTTAAATGCATAAATCCTCTCTTCTTTCACTAATTAAGCTTATAGGTGAGTAAGTAATCCAAAATAGTATCAGAATAGGAACTTCCAAGCCTTATTTCCATCCGGTTGTAGTATCTACACTTCTCCTGCCGGGCCTATTGAAAGCTTCCAACACAGGCATGATCGGGCTTGTTAAGTATCTAAACACAGGAATTACACTCCGCTCTAAAAGCTTTGACTCTTCCAACTGGTTATATTGCTTCTATCTTCACAGTAATATGCTTTAATTTTCAGAGCTACAATATAATCTTCAACCTTTCGGTCAGAGAATCCGAAGGAAAAGCTAGAGAAACCTACCCCTCCAGATAATTTCAGTGTCTTATAGCAGAACTGCCTCATCATCTCTTCCTGATCGGGGGGAATACCGTCTCCCAGAACGTCATCGTTTGACATCACTGCCTCTGGTTCATGACCCTGAAAATTCGAAGACAATTGATGTAAGAGAAAAACTTCCATAGCACCAGTCATAGCCCAGCCCAAAAAAAAAACTGAAGAAGAAAATACATATTGTTCAAGGTTCTGCAGCTCAACATGAAGCTAAAAGACAAGGTGAAAGACTTGGGCTTAATGAATCAACGAGTGCCAGCATTCCAACTCTCCAGTAGACCACAAATACACGCAAAAAACTAGAGGTAGCACATTTCATAAAGATATGCCGATGGGAGGCAGAAGGAGATTGTAAAACACGTTTAAAAGATTTTTCCACCAACTGTGACTTTTTAAGTTCCTATCCATACGGTTTTTTACACAGTGTCTGTCTCTACAAATACTTCAGGCAGATGTATAGTTTCGATTATCAGAATCATTTAAAGAAGGATATAGATGAAAGTGCATCTTCAGAATCTCCAAATCAAAAAGAGGCTGGTATATGTCAGGGAAAGGATCTGAACTCCTCTGGGGAAATCAGTATGACAATATAAAGGTCAAATGAGCTGACGACAACTCCCCTGTTCTAATTGCAATCACCGTCACTGAATTGATTCTAATACATCTTCTCGAGATGCTAGCAAGAAGTGCATCCTGATAGCCCTCTTTCTCCAGAAACAAAGGGCAAGAACATAACTGTTTAGGCTATTCCAAAACATACTTTCACCTTCATAAGACCATTACTGGAGGGGAAATGTAAAACAGAAGCAGAAACTATATATTAAGAGCACGTACAAGAGGAAGAACTGCAGAAACTCCATCGTCGTCGTCGTCTGGCACTGCATCACCGTTTAGATCAAATTCAGTGGACTTTTTCCAGTCTGGAGTTGAAGGACAAACAACCATTTCAGGCTTCTTTTCATGATAAAAGGAGTACAAGCCATCAATGTAATCAGGCTTGTATATTCCTGGTGGGCGTGCATCAGCAAATACTTTAATTGCCTGCATAAAGTTCATATCCCGGATACTTTACAGGTAGACCATGTGATGTTAAAAGGATAATAAGGTGCTTAAATAGATAGCTCACCTGGGTGACAGATATTTGCTGGGTACGCATAAGATAATGAACGATCATATACCCAGTTCTATTATGCCCGTGCGTACAATGCACCAAAATATACTTCTTATTGTGCCTCTGCCTAGCGAGAAATTGGGACACCTAACAATCATGATTAAATTTGGTTAAGAGCACCATCAGTGATATCCATTGATGAGACAGAAAAACAAGCAATTTCTACTCTCCTGCAAAGAAGATCAACATCCCGCAGGGAAAGAATGCTTGTTGCTAAAGGAATATAAGAAGATGGAAATGCATAACACTTTCAGTTAAGCATGTTGAATAACATCTTTCCGGACAGATGCTAGTGAACATTTTGTCCGCACGAGAGCATCCTCAAGAATCCAGAGAAAATAAAAATGTGCATTAAACTTAAAACCTTTTGTAACCATAAAGCACATGCCAAGGAAACTCACCTCATAAACGAATCTATTAACAGACTCATTGTCAGGTACAGAATCACGTCCCTTACAAGAAATCTGTCATCGCGAAATTTAACATTTTAAGCCTTTTTTTCAAAAGTTAAAACTGAGAGAGAGAGAGAGGGAGGGAGGGAGGGAGCAACCAACAGACAAAGCACGGACATGACTCAAGTAAAACCAGAACCACTTTAGCGGAAAAAATCTTACTCACCTTAACATGTTTTATTCCATCTTTGTTCAAATCATTCAACGAATAGTACCGACTTGTATTCGTCAGATCAATCACCAAACCAAGCTGGAAGTATCCGAGAGAGAGAGAGAGAGAGAGAGAGAGAGATCACTCAATTGTCCAAAAAACTGAACTCATAAATGATATCTGTTGAAAACAATGATAATACAACAATCCTACTTAAGATAGTTTACGTGTCATTACTTGTCAGTTGTCATGAGGTACTGAATACAAGAACACATTGCTAATGGGCCCATCAAATAGATTAAAACAACTTTAGCTAAATAAGATCCATTACAAAGCTTCCTTAACTTTCCAAATCTCTGAAAACACGAGTCCTTAAAAGTAATACGTGAAAAAACAAAATACCTTTCTCCCTAAAACTCTTTGTTGATGTATCACTTGTCGAAAAGAGTATCTTTTACCAGGGGGAATACATTCATTAAAAGATTCACCCAATGGAACTTTTGACGGTATTAGAATACCCGCTATTTCTTGTCCAACTCCGGGACAATCCAACCAACCTGCAGCAGAAGGAACAAAATATTAAAAACTAAAAAGTAAAAAATAAAACCATTAGAAAAAGGAAAGGGAACTAAGGGAAGGTAAATATTGAATAATTCTTTCCATTTTCTCCAACCAAAAATAAAATACAAGACTGCTTAGTTTTCCAGGAAAGAATGCCCCTTCCTTTAAAGAATAAGAGGAAATCAACTGCAAATCCTCTACCAGATTCTAAATCTGCCCGACGGCCATCATAAATAAACCAAATAAATTAGAATTTTTCCACCAGTATAAGTTGGCATAACATGAATGGTTGCAGTAACAAAAACTCAGCAGCAACAGAAAAATTGTAACTGGTTTCATATGCAAGAAAATATGTGAACAGAGATTTCCGTCATATAACAAATATTAGGAAATTCATCAAAACCATGTATAACAATTACCCGGCGGAAGCTTATTAGGTCTAGGTTTTTTGTTGGGATAATTGTCATCGCGATAATATGGCTGCGATACATACTGTGGTCGGTCATCGGGTCGTTGTCTTCTTAGTCGTTGAATCCTCTCTTCACGCTCCTAACAATCAAAGTATGTGCGATGCATTAGAGAAGTAAGTGAACACAGACATTTTCACTTCTTAAAGATCCTGAAACTGCACAAAACTTGAAGGCTTACATGAAATAACGTTCTAGAGCAGTTTAATACGCAAGGACTTCATTTACACACAACATTGACAGGCAAATAAACTACACCAGGTCTATATTATTTTCGGGAAACCAGTTATATAAAAGAAAACCCTTCAATCCGACATGCCCCTTCTTGCAACCCATGCAATAAAGAGAAAGTGTGACAGAACCCCTGAGCTGCATGGATTAAGACCGAAAGAGAGAGTGATTCCTTGGGGAAAAGAGACAGGCAGTTCCTGGGGTTCAGTTTGCTTAAAGGAAGAAAGACTAGAAGTCATAAGAATAAGCAAGAGAGTGATTCCTCCCACTATAAAGTGATCAAGGCTAGAATTGTGCAAGCCTTGTGTATTTAACATTATGCCGCTTTTCAGAACGTAATGGCGAGTATTATTCCACAAAAAACAAAAACATAACTGAGATTAACAATGCTGAAAATCTACTAATTTGCCTATCGTGCATTCTATTTCTTTTCTACCTGTCCTCGTCCAACGAGGTTCAGACTACATGCTATGTCATCCATCCCAAACTTCCCCTCCCACATACCCACCCACCCAACCAACCCAGCTTAAACCAAAAACATTAACAGAAGAGCAGAATTCAGAAGACACTCCTAATCCGACACCAGAGGTGTAAATAAACACCTATACTTTAGACCCTGAAGTCAAATGGAACAAAAGACAATTCCATGCGTCAATCAGTGGTTACGGGGCCCTGGTGATCCTTTCAAAGGATAGAGCTGTATTTGTATAAAATCACCAGCAAGCTTTTAGATTCACTCAAGTGTGTAATTACAGGATACATAATAGAAACAAAAAAAAGGTAAATGCTTTTTTTTTTGTTGAGGGAATGAGAGAGGAGCAGAAGCCATACCCGACGAGAAATATCAGCTCCACTCTGTGCCTCTGCATTATAATGGCGGTCCACATGTACCTCCGGTGCATTGTCTTCTGATAAATTTGGTTCAAATATCTCTTCATCTTCCTCCGGCTGCGGAGAGACATTTAAGTCCATGCTAGCAATCATTCAAGGCAAACCGAGAAACATTGATGACGGATCTAAGCTTGATTTATCACCTAAGCTAGAAAACAATGGAAATATGCCAAGTGAATACCATTCCTAAAGACATTTTTCACCGACTTTGGAGAAAATGGCAAGGCAAGCCCCCAGAAGAAGTCCAGAAAAATTAAGATGAACATAATGCAGTAACAATAAATAAAAGCAGCCCAAGGAGGATCATCAAATGGAAAACACTTGAAAATATCAAGGCCACCACACTCCAGCCCAGATAAACATACATCAAGCATGTTTGCATTTATCATTTATGCCATGGGCCTAATTTGCACATAGAAAACTTCGAAAAACCAATGAACAATACATAAGTCATCCCTTTTCTCTGCCATATCAACTGAC
>JAOWBF010000035.1:9932464-9942595 GCA_028566175.1 Vinca major
CTTATTATGGTGTTGAATTTAATTATTATTAATGGACTTTGTGTACACTTATTTGACTAGTAATTGACTGTTAATTTTTAATAAAATTTTGTTTGACTAGTATAATATATATGATAAGGGTATTTTAAAATATTCCTTGTAATCTAGGTAAGCCGACTAGTCGCAGTCACCAGTTTGGCGACGGACTAGCGACTAACGAATTCTGCAATATTGGTCTGCTGGAGCTGCAAAGTCAGAATATTTTACTATGTTGAGATACAATATTGATGTTACATAAGTAGGTTATTTATAAGAAGAGACGAAGCCTAATTATAATTACAATTTTAGATTGGACGGCTATGAACTGAAAAGCCCAAAAAATTTGGCCGTTAGCGTGGGCCCGGGCCTGTGTTGAGTACTTTAGAATCCATAACACAACATTTTTCTGTAATCTTTTGTAGTTTGCTTTTCCCCTTTTGATTGAACTAGTTTATGGATTATTTCAGGAAACTGTACATTAATGTCTTGAATCATCAGGGGTGGGTGGAACTAGGAGTGATTGTGGTGGTGGCCGCCCCCCAGTATTTTTTGACATGAGAGATTTTCTATTGGAAATTCTCATTTTATCCCTCTTGAAATGTTCTTGTAAATGTTACATGTCGCCCCTCCATTGTTTTTGAAGTCTTTTAGTTTTAGAATTCTCCCCCCAACATATAAGTCTTGATTGAGGTTCTGTGGTCTTTATTGGGATAAGTTTTGGTCCATTTGTCTCTGATGTTATATGAAGTATCAAAATTTTAAGTTTCCATTTGACAGTGGACAGACGCTTTGTCCTAAAGGAAAATTTGGGTACTAGCTAAAATAAAGTTAGTCTGTTATCATGGTGCAATGACATGGATGGAGCCAGAAACTTCAGGGGTTGGGGTTGGGATGGGGTGTGGAACCTAAAGGGTAAATTTTACATTATTCTTTAAGGGGTGAAAGGAAATTTTTGTCGATGATCGTTCTGAATTTTTGACATTGTTAAAGTTTTCGGGCCGCCAGCCTCTCCTTAGCTCCGTCTATGTGCAATGGTATCATGAATTGATCATTCAGGAGAGAATGGAAAATATTGTAAATAAGTAGAGCCCTCAAACTCTTGTTCTTAATTTCTATGAGAATAATTTCACGAGTTGCAATGAGAAAGATTTATCTTTTGCATTACAAGTGTCTGTCTTTATGTGTTGCTCTTTATAGGTTTGTGTTCGTATAATGTGATATATTCAGTTCTTTACTCTAAGAGTTATGCAATATGGGCAATCACGTGTTTGGATGTTTGTCTTGAACTTTAATCTTTTGCCTAGTAAACTTTAATGTTGTTTATAGAGTCCGTCGAAATATTTGAGTTTTTGGCATATACATAAATCAATGTTGCATAACCACTTTGGACTTTAATGTATGAAATTGTAGGGCGGAAGGAAATAGTGATCATCCTTCAAGGCTTTCTGACTTTGGTGTCCTAGAACAGTATCTTGGTTTTCGCATAGGGGATACTCCAAATCTCAACCGAAGTATGTATCCTACTACATTTTGTCGACTTTTGACTTCTTATCTTCATCATTTCTTTTTTATTTGTTTACTTTGTGTGCTTATGTAGAGCTTGAAAAGTCATGGTAATTATTGCTTACATACACTTACTGTCCAAATTGGTAAAAGCTATAAGTCTATAACAATGTTAATGATACGTTTACTGGTGATTGGAGAGGAAGAAGGAATGCGATGGGATTGTTTGCACTTTTGTGGTTGGAGTAAGAATGCTGCTAGGTTGGACTAAGAGTTTCTGCTAAATGACATAGTCAGAAACCTTTTAAATTCGAGGGGGTTAACTCTTGTTCCTGTTCGATCAATTAACCTATTTATGCTCGTCTATAGATTTTTTTTTGGTGTGAGAGGGGTGGGGGGTGAGGAACTAGTTTGAATGATTGAAAGGGGGCATACATTTGTAAACATGTACTTTCTTGTTTTGCTCGTTAGCGTTTCTCTTCTTTTGCTATTGTATGTTCATCTGATTCATTTCTGGTGGTCTAGATACCATGTTCAACCCTGGTGCAATTACTGCAGCAACAGGCACAGATCTCCAATCCGGCACATTTAATAAGGTAAAGTATTGTCTTTTGTTCAACCAGGATCACGGCAACAATTCTGAAGCTATCTTTTTTTGTTCTGGAATTGTTACTGATAATATATATATATATATATATATTAAAACAAGTCGATGCTTTGTTAATTTTTCTTGCTTCAATTGATTTTGCAGAATGCTACGGTTCCTGGGTCTCAGACGACACAGTTGCAGAGAGGACCACAGCAAAATATAGCTTCTGCATCGGGGGTGCATCATGAGAACTGGGGAGAGTCCAACATGGCAGATTCCAGTTCCCACACAGATACTTCAACAGAAATGGATGGAGAAGATATTAATAAAAGTCAGCGGGTAAGACATTTTGACTATTTGGTATTAAATGCTTTTTGGAATTTTGCTTTTAGCCCGAAAAGTGGATTGTGAAGTCAAATCTGAAGTATTTTCTGGAACACCAAAAGCATGTAAGCTTAGAATGTTAGAATATGAAATAGAAATTATTGTTACACGGTGAAATGGGTTCATTCCTATGTAGGATTGCTGTATTTGAATAATGAACTAAACCCGGTTCCTTCAATTTGCAGGTCGATATGGGTCAATCTGCTGGTGGTGATAAAAAGGAGAAGAACGTGGATCAGAAGGTTGTCCTTTTGACTGCTTGTTATGTAAGCAAGTTTTAGAATCTTTAGCTAATTCTTGTTTGTAACGCTTTTTTGCAGACATTGCGTAGGCTGGCTCAAAATCGTGAAGCAGCTAGGAAAAGCCGATTGAGAAAAAAAGTAAGGTTTTCAAATTGTGATATGATATGGTTGTCAATTTCGAAGGTTTTTACAGTCTTGAATTTTCTCTAGATTTTTTGTTCCTTGTACTTTGCAAATGCTTTTACTATCAAATAATAACGATAAATAAACAGAAAAAAGAAAGAGGTAATTGTTTAGAGGATGCTGCGTTTCTGTTAGTTGATAACTTTGAGGAATGTGGATTAATACTTTATTAAATTTCTCTCCAGGCTTATGTACAGCAGCTGGAGAACAGTCGGCTAAAGCTAACTCAACTGGAGCAGGAACTGCAGAAGGCTCGTCAGCAGGTTGGTTTTGTGATCAAATCTTTGTTTTTTCAGTCCGCCCCCGGGGGATTGAATAAAGCATGTTTTACTTACTGTTTAGTCTTTTTTTATTTTATATCATAAGATTCATAGATATGGACTTTATTGCTTCAGGGAATATTCATTTCAAGCATGGGTGATCAATCTCACACATCCAGTGGCACTGGTACATACTTTCTGTTACCTGGGTTTGTTTGTTCATATTCATCTGAATTCTTGATCAAATGAAAAGAGGAAACGTGGAAAAGAGGATCTGAGGAATCCTCAAGAAATAACGCAAACTGCATTTAACCAGTCGTCCTCTATCTTTATATACGTTTCTGTTCCGCATTTTAAACAACATACGCCATTATGCTTAGAGATGCAAGTAAAGTACTCTGCTGCAAAGTGTTCCACGGGCATATACTGATCTATAAAGTATATGCTATTCTTTCTATCTTTATCGCCCAAAAAATCACAAACCAATCACAATTCCGTAAGATTAATTCCTCACTTGGATAGGCTCGAAACTCGCTTTGACACATACACACTTCTTATTCTTCTATAACTTCCTCTTTGTCTGAAAATGAAGCAAGTCTTAGACCTGTTTGTTTATGTAGTTAGGATATGAAGAGTCTCGAGTCTCTTCATGTGGTCAAGACATTCACATTCATTGAATTTGTGTCCAGGGGCCATGGCATTTGAGGTGGAATATGCTCGCTGGCTAGAAGAGCATAACAGGCATATAAATGAGCTACGGACAGCAGTAACTTCACATGCAAATGATTCTGATCTTCGTGTGATGGTTGACAATGTTGCAACTCACTACAATGATATTTTTAGGATAAAAGGTTCCGCAGCGAAGGCTGATGTTTTCCACATCTTGTCAGGGATGTGGAAAACGCCCGCAGAACGGTGTTTTATGTGGATCGGTGGCTTCCGTCCATCTGAACTTCTCAAGGTGTGCTTTCCTTACATTTTTTACACTAATCTTCATTTCAAATAGTATGATACTGTATCTCGTTGATGTGCTGAGTGGTAATTATGGTACCGCAGCTTTTGGTAAATCATCTGGAGCCTCTGACAGAGCAACAGTTGGCTGGTATCTACAACCTGGAGCAATCATCTCATCAAGCAGAAGATGCTCTTTCCCAGGGCATGGAGGCACTGCAGCAATCGCTGGCCGAGACATTGGCCAATGGCACTTCAGGCACTGAAGGTTCATCAGGCAATGTGGCAAATTATATGGGTCAAATGGCCATGGCCATGGGAAAATTAGGGACTCTTGAAGGTTTCCTACGACAGGTATTAGTACTTTCCATATTTTTTATTTATGTTTTCAGCTGTATGGAATTAATATAAGATATTATACATAGGATTAAGTGAAGTTTCGTTTTTTTATGATTATCGTGCATAAGCTTCAGAATGACAGTAGAGTGCTAATATGAAAATTTATTTCATTAAATGACTCTTATAACTCCAACCAAATATATAGGTCAAAATATGATACAGTCATCATGCTCTCTGAATTTCCTATTCATTGCTCCGCTGCTGAAAGGGTTTTTGTTAGCAATGTGTTAACATGATCTCAGTCTTTGGATCGTTGATTTGACGGCCAATGATAGTTGTTCAAACAACTATTCACTTATTTCTCAGCCACCAGATTGACGACCTAACAACTGAGATCATGCTAGCACGATACAGACAATTGCCAGCACCGGAACCAAAATGTATTCCAGGAAGACGATGATTGTTCATGAAATTATCAGTTGTGGTGACTAATTTTGGTTCCTTGTTGACACCTTACAGGCAGACAATCTACGACAGCAAACACTACAACAAATGCATCGAATATTGACCACCAGGCAATCAGCTCGCGCACTTCTCACAATAAACGACTATTTTTCTCGTCTTAGAGCTCTCAGTTCTCTTTGGCTGGCTAGGCCACGCGATTGATTGTGGCCCGGGTGGGATTCAAGGAGGAGAAAAGTGCAACACATTCCTTGCTTTTACATACAAGACAAGATCATATGAAGAAGCTACTTTCACATTAAGGACTAAGGTTGTGAAAAGGTTTTCTATATGCTTTTGTAAAATAGTAGTTTCCTTTTTCATAATTAGGTTTAATGTTGGTTGTCCCAAAGAAGGAAACCATGTGATATATGTTGATTTCGATTTTTAGGGTTATGAAAGAAAAGATACAATTAGGGTGTTTAGCTATAGATGTTTGTAAACGAATGGTAATAATAATTGTGGTCCGGCTATGATGCTGATCACAAAAAATTCACTACGTACTTAATGTTTTTTGACTGTCGGATAAAAAATTCGGGGTCCAAATTTCCGCGAAATAGCTGCCGCATATGAGGTCTGATTCAGAGCTCACTCTCTCTTTCTTTTGTTTTGATAAAGAACTTTTATATGTCTCTCAAAGATAATAATTTCACATGGTTCTTGATAAAATTGACATTTCGTCCGCACATCTCGTCTAATGGATCCACCCTGATACCAAGTGAAAATTAGCTCACGAGTCTCTATGTCCTCTCAAAATTAATTGACAATAGGAGATGTTAATTCATGAGCTTATAAGTTATTTGAATATTCCTTAGACATTCGATTTGATACTTCATATCTCAATAATACTAATTTTTTTGTACTCAGCATCATAGTTGGATAGTAATAATTGAAGTAAAGTAACACCAGTTTACAAATTTGTAACACCTGCAAAAAAAGTTCTATATGTACTGATTTTTTGTGTGTTAAGCATCATAGATGGACTGTAATAATTGAAGTAAAGTAATATACATGTTTAAAAGTTTGTAACATCTGTAAAAAATATTCAATATATACTGAATTTTTTTGTACTCAACACCAAACCGTAATAATTGAAGTAAATTTATCCTGATTATATATTGTTCCTTTAATTAGGTTAAAAATTAATCCACAAAAATTATACTCTTTTCGAACGGAATTGAAAGTCTCATTTTTCTTAAACAAACACCACCTCACAACTTATCATACCTTTCCCTAACTCTACCACGACGACCACCACTTCTCACAATCCTTATGCATTCCTCTAAACAATCATATCATACGTGGAATAACATCACATTTTCATCAACATTCTCTTTATTTTGATCAAATTTATTATTTACATCGATAATTAATTTTTTCACATATTATATATCATTATAAAACTTGTATAATATTTCACACAATGAATTTAAAACACTTTAAAAATTAGCGACAAAACACAATTAAATCAGCTCAAATATGCCCACATAAATCCTCTCAAAATCAATTCTCTTTTTTCGTGATGAAGAATGTGAATTTTGGAGAGAGGGGCTTCAAAATACATTTTTTGTTTCTAACAGTCAAATTTTATTAGTTCAAGTCATGGATTGGACTTTAATCGTATGTTATGAGCGTGAGATTATTTATTGTAAGTGCACTGTATTAAATTTTACTCATTAATGGCGAATCTGGGACGAGCTCATGAGTAAGGGTGTATTTCTCAATAAGTAAATTAATTTGAATTTAATCACTACCCAATTGATAATTAGTTCGAATCGAATTTAAATTCAGTATTCAATTCAATATTCAGTTAATATAAGCTCTAACTGTAATATATATATTTTTTCAGCTGGAGTTTGAGGATTCATTAAACGAACCAAATTGAAAATTGAATTATATTTGTTTAAATTTTTTAAACTCTAATTAAGATACTACCTGACTTTAGTAAATTATTTTTCGGGTGCTAAAATATCCCTACACTATGACGGAGTTAAAGGATAAAATAGGTCAACTTTAAACTTCATTCTAAATAAACCCATAAAGTGATTTTCTACGTTCAGTTACCTTTTTTTTTTGCAATGGACCACTCCTTAAAAACACCTCAAATTTTAGTAACTTATGAACTTGTCGCTATAATATTAATCACTCCTACTAAAAACAAAAATGTTTTGCACGGTAAACTTGCACCAAACTGTAAATTTGCAATTTTACCCTCTTTGCTTTCCTTGCATTGTTTTAAAACCCTGTCCGAATTGCCTGGTCGGACCGCCGCTCGACCTTATTTGCAGTTCGGATTAGCTCCCAAACCAGTAAGACTAAAACACTAGCTTATTTTGTTCAACCCTATAAAATTACGTTGGAACCAAAACCAGACCAGGTCTCATATGCTCCATTTAAAAAAAATTGAAAAAATGTATCTTAAACAAAAAATAAAAAAACATCAGATATGTACATCATACCCTCAATTATATTGAGTATCATCATGTATGTGAAGAACAAGAAACTCTCTTAGTCTCAACTCTCAAACTAAATTTATCAAATTCAAACTACCAAATTCATTTTTTCATAGCATATTTAAATTTCAGGATCAGTAAATATATTTAAATTTTATAGAATAATTTGTGTGTAAGTGAATTTTTTTTATTAATTTTTAGGTTTATATTAAGGTGATGTTTTAGACTTTGAATTTGTACTTAATTTTAAATAATAATTATTTTTTATTTATTTATTTATAATATTTATAATATTTATAATGTCACTAGATTGATGACGGGCCGTCTACCGATGTGACCAGTGATCCATAATCTAATAATTTTTTTGGGCCAATATCCGGACTGAGTTTTAAAAACTTGGCTAAAATAACTCGAAGCAATCTTGGATTGCGAAAGGAAATTAAAGGAG
This sequence comes from Vinca major, assembly GCA_028566175.1. NCBI lineage: Eukaryota > Viridiplantae > Streptophyta > Magnoliopsida > Gentianales > Apocynaceae > Vinca > Vinca major. The sequence continues at coordinate 9,940,336 of JAOWBF010000035.1, forward strand.
ACAAATTCTTCACCTTAGGGAAGTATATGTTTTTATCTGGTTGGTTTGAGAAATTTTTAGAGAAAGAAAAAGTTACCTATTATACTATTTTTTTTTCTCCTTAAGAAAAGACTACTCTCTAATCTATTTTTTCTCTTCCTTAATTAACTTTTAAAAACTAAAAGTAAGTTTTTTTTTGCCAAGTAAAATTAAGTTAAATACTTAAATATAATCTTAAGAAAAATTATTCTCTTCAAAAAGATTTTAAATCACAAGACAAATACGGTTTCTTTAAACATCTATTGCGCACTGGAGCCGTGGTGACTTTTGAGTGCCCTTAGTCACTCTAAAAGTATTTTAAGCTTGTTTTAAGGGATCGTAACTATACGTAACTAACCTATGATCACTTCACAAATAAAGGAGTAGTTTACATACACATTTATTTACCTGTCAAACGTATTGTAAGGATGAAAAGGAAAGAGTATTCCAAACTCATTCCAAGTAGAAAGTGATTTTACCTGAAAATGGATTCCATTCTATCTTATTCCGGCATACCAAAAATGATGCACGTATTCTCTATCCTTATGTGTATCATTATCTTACTCGCTAATAAAAAGCTGACATGTGATAATATTTTAATTAAAAAATCAATTTTTTAAAAGAAGAGTTAATAGCTATTTATGACACTAAATTATTTACAAAATTCGTTTTATGGTATTAAACTATTTTTTATCTAAATATATAACTCATCTATTTGAGTTTATCAAGATATATACACCCACCAAATTTTGGGGTGTTTTCCGACCAAAATAGTACACATGACTTTCACTTGAAAGGATCACACCCTGAAATATTACTTTCATTTAAACACTATATCCACATAATGAAACTCACGTGCAATGGTGGGTGTATATATTTTGATAAACGCAAATAGTTTAGTGATATATTTAGATAAAAAATAATTTAGTATCATAAAAAGAAATTCGTAAATAATTTAGTTTCGTAAATAACTATTAACTCTTTAAAAGAAATAGTGGAACGTTAAGAAAGTGAACACCTATCAATCATTTATTAGTGAAACGATAGATAAACAATGAAAAAAAAATACACTAATAGAAGTTACTATCGATAATTTAGAGTTTATCCATTACTAGATAAGACTTGGAATTAGAGGGCTAATATAATTTCATTTCCGATTTTCATGCAAAAGTAAAACCATAAATTCACTAGAATTCTTCCTTTGGGGTAATTCTCCTTTTAACCATCTTCCAAACTTTCTAAAAAAAATAAGATTTGTTGTCTCTCAATTCTCTCCAAAATCAAGATGGGCATTGTGGTTGAAAGTATGTTTTTTTTATGTTATTATTTATTGCATTATAATCCAATTCAATAAAAGTTTCATTTTGATGCATGGAATGGTTTATTTAAACTAATTAATTAATTAATTTTATTTATTTACAGCACCATTAATTAACAAAAATGAGAGAAATGAAGAGCATGCAGCAACAAAGTTAATGGATGATGAAGGGTTCGTGGTCCCAGATAGTAATGCTTTTGGTAATAATTTTAGGGACTATAACAAGGAGACAGAAAGGAACAAGGCTGTTGAAGAATTCTACAGGACTAATCACATCAACCAAACCTATGATTTTGTAAGAGATCATACACATTAGACCCTGACTTTTTTTTCATTCCTTTTTTATATTTATTTTATTGTTCACGACTAATATATTTGACTATACATCACCGATGGATCTAAGGGGCAGGATGGTGGCATATACGTGTCACTCACATGAATTGAGTGAAACTCATATCTACTGGTAGGCTTGACTCAATTAGTATGAGGGGTCTGTGGAGTCAATCCACAAAGAAAGGTGTTAGGATTAAATTTTCCCGGCATTCATTCCTATTTTCTAACATCATCTAAACTTTAGATTTTTCATGAGAAATTTTAATCTTTTCTTAGAAATTCTTTAGATGTTTTCATAACGTACTCCAAATTTTCTCTCTAAAAAATCCACTAGAATATATGAAAGTTTCTTATATATTAGTCTCTATCTATAAGTTCTGGAAATCCCCAAAAAGTCCTTTCTATATATATATATATATATATATATATATATATATATATATTGATAATTTGGGTTATTATTTATATATTTTGATGATGATGATGATAGGTGAAGGAGAAAAAGGAGAAATTTGGGAAGTTTAATAGGGCAGAAATGAGCATATGGGAATGTTGTGAATTGTTGAATGAGTTTGTGGATGAGAGTGATCC
>JAOWBF010000035.1:10154930-10164949 GCA_028566175.1 Vinca major
CCCTATTCTTAAGGCAAAAAAATGTTCTTCATGTGCGGAATACCTTTTTCCGCACATGAAGAACATTTTTTTGCCTTAAGAATAGGGTTTGTTAAGTTAAGAACACCTATTCCGAACAAGTATTCTAAAAATCAGAATATGTGTTCATTCTTCAAATCAATCACAACTATTAAAATTTTAATAGAACGACTGAAATTACGTCCCGCATGTGCAAAATAAAAGTTGTTTTGCATAGGAGGCGTGGTGCAACAACACGACTTTGAATAACTGAAGTGAGTCAGGCGTCCGTTTCAGCCAAATAAAAACAAAAAAGAGCTGGAACTCACACGAACTAGCATGAAGGAACACGTGAATTGCGCGTCTCGTTGTAATATTCCAAAATCGTCTTCTTCCGCTTTTCTCAACGAACCTAATCCTCTTCACCTTTAATTTCGAAAAAAAATAGAAAATAGGAAAGTAAATAACGTAAATTAGGAATAAAATCTCCACATGATTTGTAAAAAAAAAACCTTTCACCGACTGTAATCACATAAAGAAAAGGAGTAAAAGTAAAACAGAAAAGAATTCAATGACTTAGATGTCAACTTCATTTTAGAATTAAAAAGGCTATTTAGTATTTTTATGTTTATATATTTCCATTTAATTTTGTTTTCTAATTGTAAGATAGAGTTATCATGAAAGATAACAACATTTAACACTTGACTTTACTTGGTAAAAAAAATTAATACATGACTCGTTTAAACTAGAATACGACAAAGTAAGATAATAAATTTTTTTCTTAAAAAAAAACGTAATAAACTAACTATATATTTTACATATTTTTCGCTTTTTGATAACTCATATTTAGTGCGGCGGTAAAAAATCTATACTTATAACATAAACGACTATTTAAAGAACATTTGACCAATAATATTTCGAGGTTTTGCAACAAAAATCTAATGGTTACATAGATCTAGAAGTTGCCCTAGTAATAACTAATGAATCATCTAATTGTGCACTTCACATGTCTTCAAAATATATAATTTTTCTATTTCAAATCTAACCCTAATTAAACTTAATATCACCTCAACGTGGATAGTTTTTTTTCTTTCAAAAAAATAGCTTTTTATTTAATTTCACTTTCTAGGAAACAATATCAAATAGGTTGAGTTTTAGAAGAAGAATAATGTAATTAACTAAATGTAATCTTTATATTTTCTTCTTTTTATAAGTAGAATTTGATGGAGTAATAAAATATTTCGTACTAATAATATTTACAATTTTTTTTTATTTTAAACATATTTTATCGGTACTGTCACATTAACTGCTTCGAAATTTTATAATAAAAATCTAATAATTATATAGATCAAGACATTACTCCGGTTATAACTAAGTTATAAGTGATCATCTTTTTGTTCACTCCACATTTCTTCACAATATCTATTGCACCTCAAAATCTAAGCCCTAATAAAACCAAATATCCCTCCCTAGTCAATGTTTTTTTTATTACAAAAATATCAAATAGGTTGAGTTTTAGACTTTCAAGCTAAGGCCTATCAATTTTGACATTTACACAATTGAGTAAACAAAATAATCATCCTAGTAATCAAACCATCATTGCCCCTCCACAGTCCACTCACCACAGTTCTTCTCTCCCACATTCTACTTAATAAAATAATAATAAAAAATAGACAAAATAATATAGTTGTGCTTTGATTGGGTTGAATATAAAACTGAGACCAGACCAATATTTAGGAATGAAAATTTAAACACTACTTCCTCCGTCTTAAATTCTGTGTTCACATTTTTTTTAATCTATCCTAAATTAATAATCATTTTACTAAATAAAGAGCTCATTAATAATATTTTTTCTAATTATACCCTTTGCATTGAATGTTACAGAGAAAAGAATAGAGAAAGAGAGAGTATAATCAAATTATAAATACAATTAAATAAGAAAATCTTTGACATTTTATCACATTCTATATTAGAATTTGTTAAAATATTAATTACCATCCAAAATACAAATGGACAAGAAATTTAATTTTTTTGAGATTCATACTATAAATTTCGGACTGAAACTCAACCAATCAGATCGAAGTAAATAAAAAAAACCGCTTGAAAAACAACAAAAAGTTGAACCTTCTATGAACCCGCTTCTTTGTGCTGATCACCTGCCCTTTGTTTTTCAATCTTTAAGCCCCCAAAATTAAAAGAAAAAACCCTTAAAAAAAAAAAAAATTCTCTCTCTGGTATTAATTCTGGAGAGAGAGTAGGAAAAAAAAAGAAATTACAGAAAATCCCAATAGACAGAGAAAAGGAAAGAGAAAGAGGATATCTCTCCAACTTTTTACATATATTCTCTGCTGATTTTCCCTCAATTAGAACCGGATTTCTTTGTTCTCTGGAATATATTTGATTATTCCCTTTTTCACCTCCCCGGATAAAACCAGTTATTGGAATTTAATTTTAAAAAAAATCCCGGGAAAGATTGATTTTTCTGGATAAATTTCAATCGAGATTTTGTTTTTCAGAAAAAAACTGTTTTTTCTTTGTTGATGTTGATTTCTGATAATTCTGATGAACAGTAACTTTAAGTTTGATTCATCATCAGCAGATATATCTAAAAATTTGGTTATTTGAATTGAACTTCTTGTGGGTCAAACAAAACTGAAAGTTTTTTAACTCTGTTTTTTTTTTATCGAGAATTGTATTGGAAACCGAGTGATTTTGATTCTGGGTATCATCAAAATCTGATAAATATCGAATTTTGATACCTGGGATTTGATTTTTTTTGTTGGTCTTAAGGTCTTTGATTTTTCTTCAGCAGTAATGGCCAAGAGTTGTTCAAGGACTCTTGATAAATAGAGGGATTATTTTTTTACTGCTAATGTTCGAATATATTCGATATAATTGAGGGTGCAATTAAGGTTGCAGTTATTGATTGTCCTAGAGAATTTAAGTCCATAAGTGATGGAATTGCTGAATTACTTTTCTCATGTAAAGTTACCGAGTGTTTTGGATGTGGTAAGGTTGAATTAGCAGTTCCAAATGATGGTGGGGATGAGAGCAAAGTGAATGGTTTTGGAGAATTTGAGGTTGATGCTGATGATCATCATGGTGGTGGTGATGAGGGTTTGGAGATTAATCTTGATGAAAGTAATTATAGCTATAGGGAAGCTGAAGCATTGACTGATGCAATTGAGGAACAATCTCAGATGTTTGGTGAAGTCTTGAGGATCAAACAGATTCTTGAAAACAGTGAAGATCAGGTCTATCTCAATTTTCTTTTCAGTTTTTTATTATTGTTTACTGTTTGAATTTATCTATTTTTACTATTTTCTAGTTTTGTTTTTGGGTTAAAGGGTTCTTTTCTGTTTATGATCAATTTATCATGTTTATGCTTTGTTTAGAAGAAATTTGAAGAACTAATTTTTTTATGTTTTGTTTTATTTAGAAGAAATGTGGCATATAAGTTGTTGTTAGATTGTTTTACTTTTACATTGCAATTTAGAGGATTTTTGGAGCAATTTCCTTAGTTGATTAGTTTTGATGAAAGAATTCGTCGTTTTGAATCGATGCTTCTGTTGATAGTTATTAGTTTGTTTAGAACTGTTTTGGGTTCTGATTGATTTTGTATTTCTGTGACAGTCTGAATCTGTTCTGTTTGATTCATTAAGAAGGCTGCAGCTGATGGGTTTATCTGTGGAGATTCTTAAGGTTTGCGAAGAAATCTTTACTTAGTTACTAGATTTTGTTTGCCATTTGTTGTCGAAGTAGTTATTCTTCGTTGATTTCTTACACGTAAGCGCGGAGCTTATGCGGGTGATACTTAATGTAAGTGTTTCTGTTTATAGGCGACGGAGATCGGGAAAGTTGTTAAATGTTTCCGAAGACATGCATCAAATCAGATTAGGCAGCTTGCGAAGACACTTGTCGAGTACGGAACTTGCCCTCTTCGTTCTGGCTTTAAGACATATATATTTTTTACATATATTAAATGCAAATTTAGTGACGTAAGGAAAATGTTTAACAAATGATATCCTCGTGCTTTATAAGGATTTTCGCGCGTCTTTGGATAGAAATTTAGTTTTGTTGGCATTATAGCATATATTGCATTTCACGAGCTTTCTCAACTTGCTTAGGTTTCTTGCCATATTATCAGTTGTAATAATGACGATCATTCCGTTTTTTGCTAATTTACCTTTCAAATTTTGTTCTTTATTACCTTTTTCTGCTAGCCATTTAGATTGCGTAGCAATGGCGACTTCAGTTTCGTTACAGCCTCGAGCTAGTTATTGTTTTTATCTCCTCGGAGTTTGATCCCTAAAAGCTTACTAATGTAGATTCCGATTTTTTTCATTGTCAATTGCAGAAGTTGGATGGTCATGGTAGACGAATGGATGAGTGCTACTGCTGCTATGGCAAATGGTAAATTCAGTTCTGGAGGTTTATGCATTATCCGTTCAATTAGTTCTTTCCATCTCTGAACTAATTTTTCGTGTAACTTGCAGTTACCGGATGTACTCCGGAATCTTTGAAAACGTCTGATGTTGTTGATGAAGAGGAAGAAGAAGAAGAAGGGCTCCCATCTCCTCCGTTGGATGAAGGAGCTTTCTTTACAACTCAGCCAATGGAGCTATCACAGGTATTGATTGTGGATACTTATTTTCTATATCCTAACTAGAAGCAGCGATTCTGCCACTTCTTTGTTAACTGACCACGTTTTCTTTCTGTTTTCCTGTCCCGGAACCTGAAGTTCTTTGATGGCATGGATGACGATGGAAGTGAGTTGAATTTGTCTCCTTGTCGTTTTGTAGTTTGCTTTTGCTATTCGGTTCTTTATTGGAATTCCCCACTAATGGAGATATGTCCTTTTGACTGGGGATTGTGTTTCAGATCTTCGAAACAGTGGGGAATTCAACAAGAATAGTGAAAGTGGCAGAAAGCCATCGCTTGAGAAGCAGAACGCTCCTCGGAGGAAGCAGCAGATTCACGATGACTTATTTGCTCCTCCAAAGGAAAAAATGGTTGAGAAGCCGAAGAAACAAGAAACCGCAGTTAAGCAAGAAAAACCAGTAACAAAGAAACCAGTGCCTATTGTAAAACCGAACAAGCCTTCAATGGTCGAATCTGGGCCGGGGAGACTTCCGAAAGCAAGTTCACAACAAAATGCAATAAAGTCTCAGCAAAAGCTTGAGAAAGGAACTATCCAGAAGAGGGAAATCGCCCCTCAGCAAAATGTGAGTATCTCGAAGATTTCTCTCTTGCCATGCATCTCAACGCGATTTTCCGCAACTGACTGTTTTAAAATTTTGTTTACATAGAAACTGAAGGGCTCAGACGAAGCAGCAAAATTGGAAGCCTCAAAGAGGAAACTTCAGGAGCGGTACCAAGAAGCTCAGAATGGTTAGTCTTAATTGAATTTTACGATTAGTTAGGAAATAGAAATGAAGTAAATACATTCAAAGGCTTCTTGTCTAATGATATATCGCGATCTGTTTGGCAGCCAAGCGGCAAAGAACAATACAGGTGATGGAGTTGCAAGATATCCCAAAGCAAGGTCTCGGTAACAGAAACTCTCACTTCAAACCTGGCGGAAACAACCATGGTAGGCATTGGGCAAATGGACGTCGCTAGGACTTAACTTTTTAAAATTCTTCGAGTTTCTTCCAATTTTGCAAGTCATAGTCATTGAGATGCCTAGTATTTCTTGAATGTGGCTTGACCTGTGAGAGCTTACAAGAGGCCATTCTCCAGGTTGGAGAAACTTGTTATGTCTTGGGACCTTTAGCTTTAGGTCTTTTTTCTTGGAACCTTAAAGAACGGTATATAGAGGTCGAGAAATTCGAACCCTCCAGGATTTATTATTGCTAATCATTTTACAGAGATAGTTCAGGCATAAATATTTGCACCAAGTTGGTGCATTTTACAATATTCTTATATAGAATATTTAGACATTTAATATAGAAAACATTAATAGGATATTTTACTTGCATCTTATTTTTATGACCTATGATTTTTTTTCTTTGTTTTGAGGGGGTGTTAGTATTTATGAACTATGATTGATGTTGGCTTTAGGGTAAACTTGCAATGCCTGATCTTTACCTTGATATGGGACTTTCTATATGGAGAATAGTAGATAAACATGGACGAAGACGAGGGGTGAGGGTGAAGGTGGCAGACGCCCTCGAGATTTCAAAAAAATACTAGATATAATAAATTTTATATGTAGTTCGGAATATTTGATCAAATTTGTCCTCAACATTTTTTTGGCAGTTTTTATATGTAGTTTGACATACTGTTGTAGTTTCGCCCCACGCTAAATTTCTGACTTCATCCTGTAGGTATAGGTTTTAGAAAAGCAGGGACATCATTCATCCCCCTTGCCAGTACCTACTCAGCACATACATAATGCACACACTAGTTTAGACCACAACACTAGTGATGACTTTCATGTTATCTTCCTCCCACCTTCTTACTCCATCTTCTGTAATACTCTTGGTGATATTTCTTATTAGAATGTTACAGAAAGGGTTACAGATAGACTTAATTGAGGGAACCATGCGGGAAAAAATATTTAGCAGTACGTCTAAGTTCAGTGTGAGCCAAATACCTTATCCTGCACTGGATTCATTGGCAAAAGTTGCTAGAGTTTGGATGAACCTCCTTTTTCTGATTTGGAAATAGGTTTAGTTATGAGCAAAAGATTCCAAATTGCTCTTATTTATTTATTGTGTGTCTAAAAGTACTCTAGACAATGTTAAATGGAAAACAGCACTTTCTTAGTAACATTCGTAATGGATGGAAAAATCATGAGTAATTTTTTATTTTTTTAAAGATATTCAACATTAAAACCTAGTTAATTTATATTTTCTATAAATACACACAAATTGACCATAAAATTAAAATAATTCAAAGTCAAAGTATAATTAATGATATACTGGTATCCCATCGGATTTTACATATATTTAGGGGATTTGTCCTACAAAAGTCAACACGGCTCATATGACCAATTAATTCTTACCTGAATTCCAAGACCCCACACATAAAAAAAAATGTCAACATACATTGGCAGTTTTTGGATAGATATTACAAGTTTTTAAAAAGATGTCATATATATTTAATATATATTTTTTCCTGATTAATACATATTATAACACATTTATTACTTGTTTTACATAACATGTATTACAGCATCACAATACCCTTTCGCTTAAAAAATCTATTCCGTCTAAATTTTTTATCCAACAATAAAATATATTCAATATGTATTGAATTTTGTGTGGTCATTAGTATAATCGGACCTCTGATAAATACTGATAGTTGATATTTGATCTCATGGTGGAAAGTTATAATTTTTTAAATGTCTATTTTCTCTAAGAGCTGTTTTTCTTTCTTTTTCTCAAAAACAGTAAAATTTTATAAAATTAATTGTTGTGGATTTTTTTTTTAGAAAAAATATTTAGGTGGGTTCAGTTCCGGTCACCACTACGAATCAGGGCAGACCATAGATCGCTTACAAGGGTACTTACATATCACTCATCAACATAACCCTTACGCCGACAGCGGGAATTGAACTTGACATTTGTAAAGACGTGCCAAATTTTTACCAACTGAGCCAACTTGATTAAAGGATTAAAAAAATCATCCGCGAGTTAAAAAAAAGCCTCATCACATCAATTTTCTCGATTTTTTCCCTTCAATTTAAGGAGAATTAATAGTAATCTCCACTTTTTCTCAAAGCACGACTTGAACTTTCAACCTACTAATTACAGGTGAAGCGTCTTGCTAGTTGAACTTGTCAACTTTCTCGATTCTTATCTCCATAATATTATGCAAATCTGAGACCCAATTTTATTCCTTTTTTCCCACATGCTTAGACCCTAGTGTTCCGACCATATCTTATTGTGTATGCTTCGTCTTTGTCTCTTTTTAGTGGCTTAACTTTGTTTACTTTTATTTTACAAAAATAAAACAAAATAATAATAGACTGTTGATTGATGAAAAAGAATATAATCTCAATTCTAATTATTTTTTAGTGGTTGCACCTTTTGGTGCATTAATATATAGTTTAGCTTTGGATTAGGTTTAGGTTTGTTTTAACAACAAAAAAAACTTATATTATTTAGTGATATCAGAGATTATATGTGGTAGGAGAAAATTCGATGAGTCTTTAAATCATTGAATGGAGGCTTTAGACCTCATTGCATATTTTGCCAAACAAATAGCAGGAATATTACATGTTCTTAGAACAAAAGATAAATTAGCTATATCATTCCCCACAAAATTCTTAATTTGACTAACAATTTGTCCTATTGAGAAAAAATCTTCCTCTATCTGATGGAGGACAAGAGTTGGACAATCACTTTTTATGAAGTATGGTTGGTACCCTCGAGCCATTACAAACCGAGGTCTTTAAGGAGTGCATTTGCTTCAACATATTCAGGGTTGGGCGAGTTGGAAATAAAATACGTGCAACCCTTGCTAGAAAGCTACCTTCATGAATGGTTACATACAATCACTCCAAGTCCACCTAAGCTATTATCCCATGCACCATCCACGTTTATTTTAAGAAAACCATACTCAGAGAGTTTCCATTTAATGAATGATGGCTGATACAAACCCTAAGGCAGATCCGCTACATCTAGAGAAGCAAATATTTTTTCTTTTACTTTGAGCATGTATCTGATTTGGTCGCAATTTGGCAAGGGATGACATATTCCTCTACCCTAAACACGATGCAAAGATACTACTGAATTCTGCAACACTAATTAAAGCAAACCCCAAACCCTATACCTTAAAACCTAAACCCTAAAACACTAAACACTAAACCCTAAACCTTATAACCTATACACTAAACCCTAAACTCTAAACCCTAAACACCAAACATCAAACCCTAAATCCTATACCTTAAACTTTGAACTCTAAACTCTAAAACACTATCAATAAACTTCGAACCCTAAACCCTAAATCCCTAAACCTCAAACCCGATACCTTAAAATCTAAACCCTAAACCCTAAAACACTAAACTCTAAACCCCGAACCCTAAAATGCTACACTATAAACCCTAAACCCAAAGCTTATAAAATCTAAACCTTAAACCCCAACTCTAAAACATAAAACCCAAACCATATACCCTATAACCCCCAAATCCAATACTCTAAACTCTAAACCCAAACCTTAACCAAAACACAAAACCCTAAACTTTGGAACACCTAAACCCTAAACACATAACCAAAAACCCTAAACCTTAAACCTTAACATTAAACCCCAAAGCCTAAAACGGTAAACCCTAAACGCTGAGCCTAAACCCAAAGTCTAAACTCTAAACCCCAAAATTAAACACCTAAACCCTAAACCCCAACTCTAAAACATAAAATCCCAAACTCAAGCCCTATACTCTAACCCCTAAACCCTAAACTCTAAAGCCCAAACTCTAAAACCTAAACCCAAACTCCAAAACCTAAACCTAAACCTTAAACCTAAGCCCTAAATCCTAAACCTACAGCCTAAAACCTAAACTCTAGAATTAAACCATAGACCTAAACCCCAACCCTAAAAAAACACCAAACTCTATACCATATAAAATGCTACCCCCAAACCATATACCGTAAACTCAAACCCTATACCTAAACCCTAAACCCCTAATCCTAAAACAAAAATTAGAGCATCCAATATCTTCACTTGTAATGCTAGACTTGAATTTTCCAAGATTAAAAATTAAATTAAATTTACAATCGATATGATGTTATTTATCAGAATTTCTCATGGTCTAGTGATAAAGTTTTCTGTTAGTAGTCATATATGAAATTAATCATGATGTGGTTACTAGAAGGTTGGTCATGAAATTAGTGGAGGCTTAAATCTAATCTTGTATGCACTAATACTATTCATTTAAGTAACCACAATTCTTCGTCACAGATAAGTATTTCTTAACCAATATTCAATCCGTCTGAAATTTAATGTTTACAATATTATTTTAGTTTGTCTTAAAATGAACGTTTATTTTTTTAAATGGATATATTTTATCTTTAGAC
>JAOWBF010000035.1:10228780-10239453 GCA_028566175.1 Vinca major
TGTCCAAAATGCCCCTAAACTATTTACTTTTTGTGCATAATATGTATAAAGTTCACTTTTCGCCTTTTATATATATCGACTATTTTCATGCCAACATCATGACATTAAAGAGAAGGTCGTGAATGACGCGATGGTCAAGTGTTTACTTGCTATCCGCTAGGTCAAGGGTTCGAACCCCGGAAACAGCCTCTTTATAAAAAATAAAGCTAAGGCTGCGTACATCGGGACCTTCCCTAACCCTGCTGATGCGGGAGCCTTGTGCACTAGGAACGACCTTTTAGTCTGTTTTAAGCTAGAAAACACTTGAAAGTATCTTTGTGATTTTTGTAGGACGTTTTGATCGGCTACTGTATGTGGGACCTCCAGATGAAAAAGATCGCGAGGATATATTTCGTGTCCATCTCCGCAAGAAGCCCTGCAGTTCTGATGTATGCATCAAGGATCTTGCTCTTCTAACTGAAGGTTATACAGGTGCTGATATATCCCGCATCTGCAATACAGCAGCTACTGTAGCTTTGGGGGTATGTGCTATATCCACTTACAATGGCAGTCATGTTAGATATTTGTTTATATTTTAAACAAACGAAGAAGTATCTTCATTTTACCTTTTGGAGCATCCTATTTTCTTGTGTTCTCAGGAAAATTTTGATGCCTCCGAGATAGCAATGAAGCATTTTAAAGCAGGAATTGAGCAAGTAAAGCCATCTGAAGCTCGGTCCTATGAGGGATTGTCTAATACGTTCCAGCGGCTTGTGCATTCCATTGACGACAATACTTCTGACTGTCAAGTCCCATCAAGCAGGCATAGCAGGACGTCTTTTTGGTAACTGTCTGCTTCTTTTTTTTTTCTTTCTTTAATGTTCTTTCAAATATCAATGCATCTTTTCGTAGGGGATAATTTTACAATACGGGAATTGTGCTGCTTTTTTGGAAGTCATAATCTAGTCTAGTTTACTGAATGTCTTCCAGTGCTAATAGGTTGGACCAAATTTTTATTAACTTTTTAGTGGCGTAACTATGTATTTCTGTGATAATCAAGAAGTAGAAAACTGCTGAGGATCTTTTTAAAGTTTCATTCTTGCCTTCGTCCTTGCATTTGATAATGGACCTTAATGAGAACTGGCGTGATATCCTAATAACTCTTGATCTTTTTAAACCATCTGTGTCTTCTCAATACATGAGGTTGATTATGATTCTGTCCGAGAAACTGAATATTCCCTGCCACTGCTTTGATATTTAGTGGAATTGTCAGTTCATTTTCTAGGGAATACTCAACCATGTTGGTTGGTTGGAAGATAAACACGTAATTTATGTTTGATAGAGTCTTCTGTTCTCTATCCGTTAGCCAATTAAAAATTAAGACAGTGGAGTCTTCTTAATAGTTTTGCATACTGCATAAATTTTTGCATCATGCATTCTAGACAAATGAAAGGGAGCCTTCGAGCAAATATAAAGTTGTCGTCTCCGAGTGACCAAAATACGTAGAATCAGCCACTAGCCTTTGTACTAGGGTAGGCTGCCTATTATACACCCCAAGGGTGCGGTCCTTCCCCCAGACCCTGCGTGATTGCAAGATTGCTTCGTGCACAAGGCTGCCAACAACACATGCATTTTAGACAAATCTTCTATTGACATGTATACTTGGAACTCTCTGGGCTTTTATGTACAAATATCAACCGTGTTTCCAGTGTTTCTTGAATCTTCATTCCTGAATCGGTGGTATGGTTGACATGAGCATTTTTTTTGTCTGTAACATGAGCATTGTATTGCACCCACCCCCCCCCCCCCCCTTGCGGCCACCCTCTCACGGAAATTTAAATTAAGTTATTGATATATCATTATCTGTAATGTCTGGAGCAGGGATTTTTTTAGATCTATTCTGGGATTTCATCAATAGAAATCGAGCTTCCCATGTGCAATCAGATTCTTTTCATTCAGATACACATACTTATCTTGCCAGTTTCTATACCTCATATTCCTCGGACTGATTTGAGCTGGAATATTGATCCCCACACACTATAAAAACGAGCAGCACGTTGTGCTTTAAAGATGATCTTTACAGTTCCAGGAGCATGAAATCACCATTCATTGGGCAGAGGTAATTCCGTGCTGCTTATTAGTCTGTCCATGAAAAATGTTATTGCGCTCGGTGCCTTCATCACCCAGCTAGCAGTCATACAAGAAACTGCCTATTTGGTAAATGTCAATGGAGAACTAGTTTACGGATTTCAGATTCAATCGACTGAAGATTTTTGTTTAAACAAGTTGGAAATCCATCCGAGCTTTCTTGTGTGTACTTGTTTGTGTTATATATTTTAGACTATGAAATATTTTAGAATGGGCCTATTCTTTACAGGAAATGCAAGTTTTTTTTTAACGAGTTCATAGTTATTGTAGTTTTTTAACAAGTTATAATTATTGTAGCTTTTGAACGAGTTCATATTATTGTAATTGTGAAAAAGCATTCTTGTAATTGTAAGTAAAAACCCCTTCCTTGATTTACAACTTGCTAGTATTTTAGGATTTATCTTGATTCCACAGTATTCTTTAACATTTTCAACTTGAAATGATAGGTTTTATGTTTGACATCTCCCTACCTCGACATTTATATTTTTTTATATAAAAAAAGTTTTAAAAATATAATATTAAGAGTTTTTTTAGTTAAATGTAATATTACATCCATTTTATAATATAAGTCGTTTAAGACATGTAGTGAAAATCAAATAATCAAAAAATAAGATATCTTATTAGTTAAAATATCAATATTATGCTATTAAATGAGATTTCTATACCATTAATTTTTTTTTTTTTGAGATGTAGAAGAAAATTTTGGAGGATTTTTTTTTTTTTTTTGGCTTTTCGGGCAAATTTTGAAATTAACTCTCTAGCTAGGGTATTAAAGTGTGTTAAATCATATTTTTTTTTCTTATTGTGACTACTCTACCCTTCAGTATTATTGATTTTGTGTTTGACACTCATGTCCTGATCAAATAAATTATTATTATTTTAATAAAAAATGGCATGATCTAAATGGGGCTCATAATATGGTTCAAGACAAATTAAAATGTGAAGTGCACATTTGAATCCTAAACTAATCATAATTGCTTTTATAAAAAAGGGCAACTCATTGCAACAAACAAAGAAGTACGTGGAGAATGGAGGAAACACTCTCTCTGGAAACACCCTCGCAAGAAGAGACCGACCAATTACAAAGGAGTACAAAGAAATACAAACGCCGGCAGAATGCTGATCCGGAGATCATTACACCATGCACCTCGACCATGGAGGAGAATATCATAGGAAAGGAAACTGAGACTCTACGGACCAATGACATACCCAATCCTTGGGCGTCAAAATCCTTTGCGAATGCTGTTTCGCAAGCACCATCCCGAAGAATATTGTATACTGGGGAGGGGGAAGAGGACCCCGAGGAGAAGGAGATGTTGAAAACGTTCATGGCAAGTATATTCGGGAAGGTTTCAGATAATGATCACCCGTGGCCATCTGTGACTGTCGCCGCCGAAGAATTTGCGGATTGCTGGAAATTATGGCGAAGAACCCTTGTGGTTAAGTTGTTGGGCCGATCAATTAACATAAGAGTGCTGTCACAGCGAGCAAAAGAACTGTGGAGACTAAAATATGGATGTGATATTATTGATATGGAGGATGGTTATTTCGCGGTACGATTCTATGATCGGGATGACTATCTGAAAGTACTGCAGGCAGGGCCGTGGATTGTTCTTGGGCATTACCTCACGGTGAGTAAATGGACACCATTGTTCCGACCGACCCCGAACCTAGTGCAAAAAACACTTGTCTGGATACGTCTACCCTATTTCCCCCTGGAATTATACACTGAAACAATGCTCATGCGAGTAGGCAACCACATTGGGACGGCCGTCAAGGCGGACCTTACTTCTTTAGCAATATCACGGGGGAAATATGCTCGGGTGTGTGTCGAAGTGGAACTTAATAAACCGTTAGTTCCCAAAGTACAGATTATGGGATTGACAATAGCGGTGGAATATGAGGGGCTGCACCTTGTGTGTTTTGAGTGTGGTCAATATGGCCACAGAGCATCGGAATGTATCAAGAATAAGTTGAATGAAGGAACGCCACCAACGGTGCCGACTGTCCCGGAATCATACGTACAGGAAGCGGCGGATGGAAACGACAGTATGTATGGGCCCTGGATGCTGGCCAATACACTCCGGCGAAGAAGGCCGACGCCGGCACCCCAAAATCAACAAGGGAGAGTTGGTGGAGCGAGAAATCAGGGCGGTGCACACTCAAGGAATCAATCAATCTCCGTAAATCAAGGGACGCAATCAGTTCAACAGACGCCCATGGTTTTGGTAAAACATGGCAGGAAAACCGGTCTAAACCGAATCAAAAAGGGAAAGAACATCAAGAATTACGCCTGGGATCAAGGTTCCAAATATTGGATCAAATTAATGAAGCGGATCTGTCGGAGGTGCCTGTACAAATATTGAAGAATCAAGTGCAGGGAATATCCTCAAAGGAGGATGGGGCCGAAATAAGAGTCTTGGGCCGCACAGGGGCTGGCCCATCGAGCAATAAAAAGAAACCAGTGGCCAAGGCACGACCGAACCCAGTCCGTCTTTCTACTGATTGGCAATACAACAAAGGCGACCCAAAAAGATAGGACCAAATTCCCAGTCTATCTACTGGGCCGAGCTCAGCCCAAATGATCAATAAATCTATAGAAACTCCCACAGCTCTACCCCCCAAAACCCAACCCGGTAAAATACATCTTCCAGATACATCCTCCCACCTGATTACTGATAGAAGCAAAATGATCGGTGCCGGAGCAGAGGCAAATTTGGAATTGAGCAGGAATCCTAAAGATCATCCGCCTGATAGGCGTATTGAAGGGGTCGTAGGTATGGAATTTGAGACAGCCCAATGGGTGATTGCTGAAGGGAGTCACAACAAGGTGTCGCAATCTGTAGAGTCGGCACATATGGAGGATAGAGCTGAGGACGATAAAGGTCCCTCCCAGATGATGATTTAAATGAACTTTAAACTCATGTGTTGGAATTGCCGGGGTGCGGCATCTTTGAAATTTTATAGAAATTTGCAAGACCTATTGAGTAGACACCGTCCAGATATCTTGGTGATTCTGGAACCAAGGATTTCGAGCACAAGAACACGCCGTATACTTAATAAATTCTGGTTTACTAAGCTTATGGCAGTTGAAGCTAGAGGTTTCTCCGGGGGCATTTGGTGTTTTTGGAATGAAACTGTAGTGACTTTGGAGCTATTGTCATTTACTAATCAGATGTTGAATCTGGCCATTACCGAAGGGAACCAGGTTCAGAGTATCATTTCGCTTGTATATGCAGCCCCGACGGCAGCCATAAGAGAAGCTTTCTGGGATTACCTTAGTAAATTTGGACTGTTGATCAATTCCCCTTGGCTTATGGTAGGAGATTTCAATCAAGTATTAAGTGAAGCTGATAAATTTGGGGGTACATCCAAATGGCGCTCCCAAGCAGCGCAGTGTTGGGACATTTTGGATCATTGTAAATTGATGGATATGGGATTCCAAGGTCCAGCTTTCACATGGAATAATGGACGATACAATGGTCGCTTTATCATGGAACGTATTGATCGGGTATGGGGCAACGTACTATGGCTTCAAAGGATGGGTGAAACAGTAATTCATCACTTACCAAGGACGCATTCTGATCACCATCCCATACTTGTTGTTTGTGAAAAGCATATGCCAGAGAGTCGGGTACCTAGGCCATTCAGATTTCAATTGGCATGGACCCAACATGATGAGTTTGCTGATTTTCTGAAGATTGCTTGGCAATCTAACTCGGCCAACTTGGGGGACATTATTAAGAACTGTAGTGCGGACCTTGGCTGGTGGGGTAAGGAGGTATTTGGAAGTATCATTGGTAGAAAAAATCGGTGTTTGGCAAGGTTGAGAGGTATCCAGCAAAGGCTTGAACAAAAAAATGACCGACATCTCCTCAAACTGGAAAGACAGCTCATTGATGAGTTTAATGAGATATTAATACAAGAAGAGTTATCTTGGCTACAAAAGTCGCGGGTAAAATGGTGGACTGAGGGGGAAAACAACACTAAATACTTCCATGCTATGGCGGCCATCAAACAGAATAAGGGAAGGGTGCTTCGCCTTCGTAATTCAGCCGGCGACTGGGTGGAGAATCCGAGTCTACTGAAGACTATGGCTACGGAGTTCTATCGTAATTTGTACACGGCTGAACCCGTGACATCCCCAGGTTTGACTGATTTTTCCTTCCCCATATTAAGCTAGTCTGATAAAAATCTGCTTAACAGACCTGTTTCCACTGCTGAAATCTATCAAGCTGTCAAACTTATGGGTGCACTTAAGGCGCCTGGGCCGGATGGGTTGCCTCCAATATTTTTCCAAAAATATTGCGAGGTTGTGGGGGATGATATGATTCACTTTGTCAAAGAGGCTTTTAGAAAGGGCTGTTTTCCTGCAAATATGAATGAGACACTTATTACTTTGATACCAAAACAAGACGCGTCGGAAACTATGTCCCAATTTCGCCCAATTGCGTTATGTAATGTGGTAGTCAAGTGTATCACAAAGGTGATTGCTAACCGATTGAAACCGCTTATGAATAAATTGGTGGGTGAGAACCAGTGTAGCTTTATTCCGGGACGACAAGGAGTGGATAATGTGGTCATTGTTCAGGAAGCAATTCATAGTATGCGAAGGAAAAAGGGGAAAAAAGGTTGGCTCGCAGCCAAGATAGATCTTGAAAAAGCTTACGACCGCATCAGTTGGAGCTTTCTGAGGGGGATTTTACGCAAAGTTGGTTTTAGCACAGAACTTCAAGAAATTATTATGTTTTGTATCTCATCAGCCACACTGTCAGTGCTATGGAATGGAGAGAAGCTTACATGTTTTGCACCACAACGAGGTCTACGACAGGGGGACCCTCTTTCACCATATTTATTTGTTTTGTGCATGGAGTTACTGGGTGTTGAAATTGCGAACCAAGTGGAGGAACGAAATTGGAAGCCACTGAGCTTGGCCAGAGGCGGGCCTTATTTATCACATGTGTTTTTCGCAGATGATCTTTTCCTTTTTGGCGAGGCTAGTGTAACTCAAGTCGAGGTCATGGAAGGAGTACTAAGTAAATTCTGCTCTCAATCGGGACAAAAAGTTAATGTGGGGAAATCCAAGCTGTTTATATCTCACAATATGGATCAAACAGTAGCACGGGAAATCAGCACAAAATGCGGGATGCCCCTAACATCTGATCTTGGGAAATACTTGGGGATCCCAGTTATACACAATAGAGTGGGCAAAGGCACGTTCGGGATGGTAGTGGACAAAGTACGGAGAAAGTTGAATGGTTGGAAATGGAAGCTGATGTCCCGGGCTGCACGGACTATTCTTATCAAAACTGTGAGTTCAACGATACCCAGCTATTATATGCAAGTAGCTGCCTTCCCGAAGAGCACACTTGAGGAGATAGAGAGATTAAACCGCAAATTTCTGTGGGGGGAGGAGACCAACAGAAGAAAACTCCACACAGTGGCATGGGAAGTCATATGTCGGCCAATTGAAGAGGGTGGCCTAGGACTCAAGCGGCTCAAAGACGTTAACAATTCTCTGTTATGTAAGTTAGGGTGGCGGATGTTACAAGAACCATATAAATTGTGGTCCAGAATTCTTTGGCGAAAGTATGGTAACATATTTAGATGTACCAAGCGGCAGAATGTCTCGTTCATTTGGCGAAGTTTAAGGTCAGTTCGGGACCTTCTTATGGAGGAAATCGACTGGGAACAAAGATTCCCGAGCAAGTCTCACCGGATGACGGCATCGAACTAGTACTGAAGAACAATGGAAGTAAAGCCTTTCGGCCACTTGGAACCAGTACACATAGCAGGGGAGCTATCTTACATAGGGAAGCAATCCAATGGAAGCGGATTTGGAAGGTTCGGGGACCCCAACGATATAATTTTCTCCTTTGGCAAATTCGGCATGATCGGCTACCCTCTGGCAGTCTTCTTTTTAATAGGTACTCCAAAGATGACCCTTACTGCTCCATTTGTGGGAGTGCTATTGATACAACTCTTCATGCAGTAAGGGATTGTACTTGGGCACGCGAGGTATGGGCTTCAATTCTGCAGGTTGGTGGTAAGCATCCTTTCTGGGACACCCAAATGCCTAAGAATTGGGTAGATGAATGTTTGAGTATCACAGCGACACTAGGTGGAACTGGGTATAAGGATATAGATTGGAATGTTTTGTTCCGGACTACTGTGGCAACTATTTGGTATGTAAGGAACAAGAAAATACATGATGATAATGTGGCGCTTCCAAATGCTTGGCAAATTGCAAGGTTGGTGAAAGATAGAAGTCTTCAATGGATAAAGTCTTGGATAGATAGGAAACTTACACCACAGGATATCTGTACAGATATAGAATAGTGAGTCGATAGCATGACTCTTGGTTCATTCATATTTTTGTAAACTGATTTATTCTATGCAATGAATAATAGCTCCCCCTTTTCACAAAAAGAAGTACGTGGAGCTAATGAAAGTCAAATAGATCTATGCTTGTTTAGTACAATCTTTATCTAATAGATATATTAATATAATTTTGGATTCATTTATAATATAAGTCCTAAAAAGATAAGATCTCCCTTTCAAGCATTAATAATATATGGCCCCTCAAGATTTTTAGATATTTTTGTAAGAGTTGTCAAATTATTTTAATTACATTTGTAATGATGATATTAAATTACTCCACCTAAATAGTACAGCTTTTATACTTTTTCAAAGAAAAAAAAAGTTGGAGAAGAATAATTATTAATTTACCTCATCATAAAACCAAAGCTAAAATCTCCTTGTCAAGGGTTTTTGTTTTTGTCTTGTTTATAGTGATTCAATATTACTCATTTCGTCTCAAATTGAATAATGAATTTCTTAAAATGAGCATGTTTTTATCTATAAACTCTCATAACTAACATAATTTGTTTAGAGAATGCAAACTAAGGATGGCAATTTGACTCGTAACTCGTTGACCTGCCCTGCCCTAACGCCTTTTGGGGCAGACCCACCCCGCCCCTTGGAGATAATGGGGCAAATCAGACCCACCCCGTGAATGGGGAAGATCGGGGATGGATTTCGTGTGAGACCCACCTCGCCCCATTCTGCCTCATCCATATTATATTGTTATAATATTATATTATTAGAATTAATTATGTTTAATTTTCTCTTTAATATACTAATTGTACTTGTTTGAGGATTAATTTTGAGTTAAAATGTTCTAATTGTATTTGTTGGAGACTCTATCTCTATGCTAATATTAATAATTTTTTAAAATAAAAAGTAGGGCGGTGCGAGGTGCAGGGCGAGATTTCTTGATCCGCGACGGGTCACAGGGAAGGGCGGAGGTGATGGATCATTTGCGCGGGACAGGATTGGATATTGAGATACCCGCCCTGATCTACCTCATTGCCATCCCTAATGCAACTCTATTAATATATGTATCCTTCTATATATAAAATATTATTATAAATTACTAATGATCTTCTTTTTAATTCTTATATAAGCATATCTGGGTATTCAATTTTAAATGGAAGAAGTATAAAAATAAGAACTATTCTGATATGGACCAGATCCACTGGATCATGCGGTACAGATTTGGTCACATCACTGCATTTCCTTCTCTCTCCTCATTCTGCAGGGATGTGGCTTAATCTGGATCACATGATCCACATGGACCCGGTCCATATCAGATATTTTCTAAAAATAATTACATAGAATAGAAATGTGCACGGTAGAGTATCAATTTGAGACTTTTCAGTCTCATAAGACGAGTTTAATCCATTTAAAACTTACCCTAACTCATACTTATGAAATTATTATCTTTAGTTTAATACAAGCTTTTTGTTTTTAAGAAAAATATTACCTCGTCACTTCTTTGAAAAGAATTAAATATGTAAATGAACTTACCAATCATAGAAAATGCAAGAAAAAATGTTTCTTTTAATTCCCCCTTTGATCGAAAGAGTTCTTTTAAAAAGTAAAAATAAAAGAGTTCATTTGAAGCTTCTTCCATTTTCAAAGCCATCACAAGATTCCTTGCTTTTCATTGGATATTATTTGTAACACATGTCCTTCTAATAGGGATGAGTGACTAAAATAACCTCGAATCACAAGCAATAGAAAAGAAAGGAATCTTGAAATCAAAGTCAATACCACCTCCAAATTATTTGCACTTTTAACTATATTAAGCAAATAATTGAAAGATATTTATTATAAAAAAGAGAGTCTAAAATGACCATAATTAATGATTAAAAGTTATTATTAGTGGTTAGTTAAATAATAAATAAGGAGTATGACTGAAAAAGTATTGATAAAGATGCATTAATTTTTTAAACGTGACAAACAATTTAGAATGTCTCAAATATTATACTTCCTCCGTCCCAAATTATCTGTCCATATTTCTTTTTTAATCTGTCTCAAATTATTTGTCCACTTTCTAAATAAAGGGTTCATTAATGGTGATTTTTTCAATTCTACCCTTTACATTAAATATTAGAGAGAGAAAAAAAAGAGAGAAAATGAGGTGAATTAAATTGGGAGTAACATTAAATAGGGTTATGTTTGACATTTTATCATATTTCACT
>JAOWBF010000035.1:10339188-10354702 GCA_028566175.1 Vinca major
GGCGTGTGCTTCAAGTAATTGAGTGGCTTCAATCTCGTGAGCGCTTCACATCGCATAAGACAAGGTCTGATTTCTTCTCTACGCTACCCCACGATTATAATGTAGACATTTTTTTTTGTCTCTGTCTGTATATTTTGATTTATATTTAGGTTAAGGCACAACATGATGTAGCATCCCGTAAGAAATTTTAATGTGGCATATATCATTATATGCATTGTACTCTGATTTTGAGTATTACTTTATGGATCAGCTGATTCTGTGTGATGTTCTGTTTCTGAGCAACAGGAACTATTAAAAATTTGGAATAGGTAAAGGATGAGCGTGAGCCAGCATATGAAAATCCCCTAGGTAGGATTTGTATATAACATGTTTTTGGTGTCGCATAATATGTTGGACCAGATTTTTATACGAAATGATTCATACTTCTATTATTAACTTTGTTGTGTTGAAAGCCTTGACCTGTTGCTTGTAAAGAAAGCTTTCTTCTCTTCCTTTTGGCTTTTTCCGTGGTTCATAACTGGTAATGGCTTAGCATGCGAATTTTTATGCTGTGACATCAGTTCTTTTTCGTTCTGTATTTATAAGAGGTTCTAAGTTTTAAGATGTGAATAGACAAGTGCTACACTTAGATTGCTTTTTCTCTTCTCTCATTTTGAGTATTAGCAGCAACTGTTTTGCGATTTGGCTATACTTTTAGCATCATTACTAACTTTTCAGTCGCTTCCCGATGGTGTGAAAGTCTGTACGCGATTATCAAGAAAGAAAAACCCATTGTTAAATTGGACGATGGGGATAATGAAAATCATAATACTAGTAAAACACAGATGCGTGCAAATGACGGAAGAGGACTTATAGGGTTGAATTTTCCCAAGAATGTCATAGTAAGGACTGGAATGCTTTCTAAAGGAGGGATGGGTGGGCCTAAAAACATACGGTGATGAAAGCGCACCGCAAGTTAAATGACCTCAAAAAACAAAATAAGAAATGCAAATACTTGTAAAGAGTATCTGAATCAAACAATTATCTTCCTGAATCAGTTCCTGTTCTGTGCCCCCCTCTCCACCCCCACTCCCACTCCCACTGGTTGTAAAAGAAATTTACTTAATAAACACGTAACACATATATAATAGTACTTGTCAAAGTTTTTTAATAGTAGCTTTTTTATATTATTTTTAATTACTTTTCTTTCTGTTTTAAAGATATATCTATACAGCTGCACTTGATGTGCTTGGAAAATCAAGAAGGCCTGTGGAGGCACTCAATTTGTTTCGTGCAATGCAGGTATCATTTGCAAATGTTTGTTATATGGATCAGAACCTTTGTTAATACATAACTTATTCGGAAAAAGTCAGGGTATAAAGCCTTTTACTGATGCTTTTATTCTCTTTGCTTTGCTCAGCAACACATGTCCTCATATCCAGATGTTGTAGCGTATCATAGTATTGCTGTCACTCTTGGACAAGCGGGACATCTGAAGGAACTATTTGATGTTATTGATAGCATGCGAGCTCCGCCCGAAAAGAAGTTCAAAGCTGGTCTCCTGCAGAAGTGGGATCCACGTATGGAGCCAGATATTATTGTTTACAACTCTGTATGTTCCATCGTGATTATATACTTCAAATTTACTTTAAGAAATTGCTTTTCCATGTAAGAATGGCTGTGAATACTTCTTGTTAGGTTCTAAATGCTTGTGTTAAACGTAAAAAATGGGAAGGCGCTTTCTGGGTACTGCAACAGTTAAAACAACAGGGTCAGCAGCCATCAAGTACCACATATGGTCTAGTGATGGAGGTATCTTGTTTCTATCTGCTCCTTTTACATGTTAGAGATTTTTCTAATGCTTCATTCCCTTATTTCCGAATATCTAACTCATTCAATCTGTATTAGAACAGGTAATGTATGAATGTGAAAGATACAATTTAGTTCATGATTTCTTCAGGAAGGTGCAGAAGTCCCACATTCCCAATGCTCTAACTTATAAAGGTAACCTATGTTGCATTTATTTACCGGATATTCCAACGATAATTGACTATTACTTATCGTTCTTTTGCTATTTGCAGTTCTTATTAAGACCTTTTCAAAGGAAGGTAAAACTGATGAAGCTTTATTGGCTGTTGAGGACATGGAAAAACGAGGGATAATTGGTACTGCTGGCCTGTATTATGAGCTAGCTTGTTGCCTTTGTACCGCAGGAAGGTGCCAAGAGGCATTAATACAGGTAGGTTTCTCATACTTAAAAGAGTCGTTTTGATCTTTTAATCTCTGTATGTATATCAAAACGATCTGTCACTGATCTCTATCAAGGGCTCGTTGCTTTTTACGTATTACATTGATAAAATGATGAGAGAAGCCGCTTTCACTTTCTTGTTGCACCCAGAAAACTATTTTGGTTAGAATCATTAGCAGAATTTTGTTTTTATTTTTAAATAGTTAATTTATTCATTATTATTTTTTGTTTGGTTGCCAAGCGTATAGCATTAATTCCTTAGAGACTGTATTAGCTGCTGATCTTTGTCTCCCTTTTTTTTTTCTTCCAATTCCTACACAGATTAATAAAATATGCAAAGTGGCAAATAAGCCTCTTGTGGTGACATATACTGGTTTGATTCAAGCATGTTTAAATTCTGGTAATGTTCGAGACGGAGCATATATATTTAATCATATGCACAAGTTCTGCTCTCCAAATGTGGTTACCTGTAACATAATGCTGAAGGGTTTCTTGGATCATGGGATGTTTGAAGATGCCAAAGAATTGTTTCAGCGATTATTGGAAAACATTGAACACTCGAGAAATAGGAAATCGGATTACAAAGACAAGGTTATACCAGATCTTTACACATTTAATTTGATGTTAGATGCATGTTTTGCCGAAGAAAAATGGGAAGATCTTGAGTTTGTCTATCTAAACATGCTAAAATATGGGTACCACTTCAATCCAAACCGTCACCTTCGGATGATACTCGATGCCTCTAGCCGTGCTGGAAAGGTATTGTTTCCTCGCTCATTTTCCTTAACAAATTGATGTTGCTTTTTCATGGTGCTGGTAAAAATAGTTTTTCAATATATTGCTGTGAAGCTAAAGCTTGGTGTGGGATTTCCCAAAGAAAATGTTGAGTCCGGTTTTGTTTTAAACATTTTGTTTTATAATGTTTCAAGTTAGAAGTGCTAAAATACCATATTTTCTTATTCTCTTTCAGGTGGAGCTTTTGGAGACTACTTGGAAGCATTTGGTTAAGGGAGACGAAATTCCTCCGCCTTTACTTATTAAGGAAATGTTTCGGGTAAAACTGGATCAAGGTAATTACCACGAAGCCCTTTCGTACTTTGCTTGCCATCCTTCCATTGATTCCAAGGCATTTTCGTCAAAATGGTGGTTAAAGTTTTTCATGGAGAATGATCGTTTCATCCGAAAGGATAGTCTCATGGTTTTGATGGATGCAGTAAACTTAATTGTTACGGAAACTGAAGCCCAGAACAAAATATTTCAGAATCTAAAGACATCGTTTAAGGAATTATCGAGTAAACGTATAGCCTTTGCTGAATTCGATGCTTAGTGTGAAGCTGAATTTTGTAACTTAGTAAGATTACATGTACATGTTTCTTTCGTCCATGTAAAGTTTCATGCAAGATTGTTGAGAAAAACACCCTTCAACACCATACAACGCAACTTGGTCAAGGTTTTATTACTGCAGTCCAGGGATTTATTGCACAAGCACCAATTATTTGAGTATTTAAAACCATTCTAAAGGGCAATGTTATCATATCCGCGTCCATCCATTTTACAAAGAACATTTGTAATGGAAGAAAATGATGAGAATAAACAAACTGAATGTAAATAGTAGCATAGGACAACAATTCTTAAGATTTCAAACTCTTCAGCATTCTAACGGTATGATACAAAGATTAGAACATAATTTCAAGTCTATTCTTTTCATAATGTATCACAAGACTTTTGGTATGAATAACGTTGCTGTTGCTAATTCCACATTCGTGTATACTAGAGTTGATCCACCTAATGAATCTTCTTTGATTCCTAGCACACAACACCGTTCATAGAGTTCCATCAACAAAATCTAGCCATGTTCATGAGCTCGGCAAAACTTTGGGCCTTGTTCATAAGAGTATCTACAGCTTTTTCTGTCCTCAGCCACCCTAAATCAAATAAAAGTTCATATCACAAATTGGCATAAGGTAGTTACTATAAATAAAAAATGATTATATACTAGACGAGATCGCGTAGTGGCTACAAAAATAGGTCTCATCATGCCTAGCAACTCATTCATTACAATTTTAATAGGAATTTTGCGCCAAAGAAATATAGGTGGTTTGAGTTTGCTCGTGTAAAATAATACAAACTCAAATATTGCACACTAAATCATATCAAGATACATTGCAATTCCATCTAGATTCTTCCTTGTTATGCCATTAACTAGTATTTTATGCCATTTCTTGATGAACTTTTCTTGCTAAGCAGCCCACAAGATCAGATTACGAGAGCATAAGACCATATCACCTAAAGTTCATTTCAACATGTCAATGACATTCAGCTCCTTTTAAACAACATTCTAATTGAAACATGAATTTCAGGAGCCTGAAGCTTAACATGTTACAGATACAAATACCTGATCCTATATTTCACTAGTATCTGATACTTCTGCAACCAATCATAATAAAATGAAAAGGCTATTTTACCTTGTAATCCTCGATACAAAGAAATAGTTAAATAGCATCAAAGGCTTTAATGCCAGCATTCTTGTCCCATTCCTCTGGAGCAGCAACATCTCCCATAATTTGTTCCTGGCCACGCCAAAGTATCTATAAAAAAACAACTGTTAGTTTCAATTATATTACAGAAGAACGTTTTACTAAATCAAAGAAACACTTCTTATCCAAAATATTTGCAATAAAGCTTATTGCTTCAGTAGGAGGTTGGTTTTAAGTCTTTGTAGAAAATACAAAGTACAAGATAAATATAGATAAACTTACCTTATCAATAACACCAAATTCTTTTGCTCTTGTGGAGTCCATATAAAATGGCCTTCTCATGGCGTCTGCTACAGTCTCAATTGACTGGAAAACAAAGTTCCATTTTATCAGTGCCCTTTGGTCTTAACTTGCAGACATAAGGAAAGGAAATATTTCTGACAAGCCATACTCACATTTCCAGTGTGTTTGGCCAAAAGTTTAACAAGAGTATCCCTGTTTACTATAACCTGTCAAAGAAAACCAGTCAGCTTAAATAACCACTAATGTTCCAAAGTGAAATTCATATAAGAATAGTTAAGATTATTCGCAAATAATGTGAGTGAATTTCTTAGGCAAGATAGAGTACAGGTATAAGTATTTATTTTTATTTTGTTCTGTTGAGAGTTGGGTGCTGTTAAAACAATAAAAACCAAGCAACAGACAGAATCCAAATAAACACAAGGTTGCTCAATCTAATATTTCCTTCATGCAGTCATCTATGAGAGCCTCAAATTCAACCTAAGGATGGAGTGAGGGAGCAGGCTGTCATATTCGCATGGCAATACCAAAATATAGATGGTTCAGCATTAAAGGGAGAACAATCTTCAAATGGTTCAAGTTCTATCTTGAAAATCCAAAATAAACTCACAGAAATTAAGAAAATTGCATGACATGTCAAGATTAGCACTTAGCCAGTACATTTCATCAGTAATTGATACTTGACTTGGCACCACATGGGAAACTGGCATACTAACACCATGCCAGCACTCAAATGAAAGAACTTAGAAAGAGTTGAAGTCAGAAATCCTCACACAGTCGCACTAGAAGATAAATGAATACTCTTGACATCAAAGGATAGACATGTACAATAAAAATTAAAGATTAAAAGAGACATGTTCAGGACCGAATGAATAAGCATGTTTTTTTGTGAAGGAAGCTTAGCGTAGTTGGCTTAGCACTTTCAACTTGGAACAATATGTCCCGAGTTCAACACCCCCACACCCCAATAATAGAAAAAAGAAAAGAGAGAGAGAAAAAAAGAAGAAAAAGAACACGCATATTGAAATCTCATAATTAAACACCTTAGAGGAAAACATCACTTAAAAACAATTGCTTATCATTGTTAAGAAAATAACACGAGTAATATAACAATGAGGTACCCTCACAGTTTCAGAGTCGCTTTATCGTTTTATCTCACCTACTTATCTCATTAGTCAAGCCGCACTCCCAATAGCCGCGGCAGTGGCGGAGCATAATGGAGGCAGGAGGGGGCCGTTTTTAAAATTGCATATTTGTACTACAAATATTTTTTTTGTATACATAGGTTTTTATAATATAAAATATTTTGCTATCCTAATAAAATTGAATTTCATAATAGTACTACTCTCTAACACCTAGTTCCACTGCCAACTTTGATAATAATAATCCCTTCATTCCTAAATATAAGACTTTTAGACAATTTTAGAAAATTAAGGAACTTGTCATTTTCACCAAAAGTTTCAATATTACACCTCTCTCACTTCTATAGCATAAGAAAAGAAAGGAAAAAATAGGGATGGCAGAGGTGGCAAATGAAAGAAATGTCGAGGGTATAACTGGAATAAATTGTTGACAACTAATAAAAGAGCCTTAAACGACAATTAATTTGGATACCTATAAATCTCCTAAATGACAATTAAATGGGAATGGAGGGAGTACCATCAAGCAAATACAGGTGCTCACCCGTTTCAGCTATGGTAGCCGAAAATGGAACTGCTATGATTTTGAGTAAGGATCCTACAGACACGAAAACACCTATAAAAGTACTCCAAGTATCAGTTCATGTCTTACATATCAAGTTAATCTTGACAAGGTTGAAAATGTTAACACCACCAAGAGACAGATCACAGGACAAATCGGGTAGGTACTCGAAATGGTATATCCCCAAATTCAGATTTCTAATCATGACTGCATAATTCACTTGCATATCAAGTCAATCTTGACAAGTATGAAAATGTTAACAAAACCAAACACACAGATCACATGACAAATCGGGTCGGTACTCAAAATGGTATAACCCTAGATTTACTCAAAAAGGTATATCCCCAAATTTAGATTTCTAATCATAACTACATAGATCACTTACCTATCAAGTCAATCTTGACAAGGATGAAAATGGTAACAAAACCAAAGACACATATCAGAGGACAAATCGGGCCAGTACTCAAAATGGTATAGCCCTAGATACAGATTTATAATCAGATATATATAAATCTAATGAATTCGATTGAGAACTATTCAATAAACCAATCCAATAGAAAATTCATGAAAATTTCAACAACAAAGTAATTCATTAACAAATTTAAATATCTTCTATAAAGAAAATGGAATTTGAAAACATCTCAAATCTGTTAGAAAAAAGTAATTGAAACTTTTTTCCTTCCTTACCAACTTGATAATCCTGGTTATGGATCTGGCGATAAAGGACGAGTACAGTGAAGCAAAGAAACAAAGGGAGAGAAGGGAAGAATAGAGAGACGGGAGATGGATTGGTGCGGTTGGATTGGAAGATATAAGCGAGGCGGCAGTGAGGAAACTAGGGTTTGAGAGGATAGAACAAAACTTACAAGCTTGGTTGTTTTTTTGTTTTAAGAAATAAATGTGTTCACAAATTACTATACACATAGAAAGCAATTACTTATGATAGTATTATTCAAAGTCCTACCAAGTATGAGTTTATTGCTTCCTTTCCCAAAATCAACCTGCATCATTTCCTTGTATGCAATCATTACAGATGTTACTGGACTACACATTCTAATAAATCTCAAGCCCATTTATGTGGAATGTGAAGTCTCACGAGCCCATATGTTCTATGGGTTATGTGTATAACAATTTGCGAACCCATTTATTTCTTAAAACCAAAAAAACCAAAAAGATTGGAAATTTTGCCTCAACCTCTAGAACTTCAAATAGGTTTATTTAGTTTCTCAATGCCGCCTTCCTCATATCTTCCTATCCAACTACAACTACAACTATCAGTCTTCGATCTCTCTATGTTCTCCCTTTTTGGTTTACTTCCCCTGTTAATCATTAGCTATTGACGAATCCATAACCCGACTACTCTGATTTGTTGATTAGTAAATTGGTACGAAGAATAGTTTCAATTACTCTTTTCCAGTATATCTGAGTTGTTTTCCAATTCTCTTGTCTTGATAGAAGAGAATTAAAATTGTTAAACTTGTTGTTGATTATTTATTGGATTTTCTATTGTATTGGGTTATTGAACAATTGATCTATTAAACACTTCAGATTTGCGTAGTCCTCATTAGAAATCTGAATCTGGAGCTATACCATTTTGAATACTAACCCGATTTTTTTGGTTATCTCTTTGGTGTTGTTACCATTTTCAAAATTGTCAAGATTGACTTGATATGGAAGCCATGGCATTGTATTTGCGAGATAGGCTGGGTGGTAGGACATTTGAGCCAATAGAGCAGGTCAAGCTTATAGTGCATGAACATCCTTCGTTTCTTAATTGCTTTTTAGGAAACAGTGGACATGTTTGCAAAAGGCCTTATGTGCCTCATATAGGATGATAATATTACGCACACTGATTATATATGCTTATATATCTCCATATATTATTTGAAGTTAGATATATGCTTTAATAGGTATATAGCATATATCATAGGAGAAATTGGGTCGGTACTAAGAAACGGTATAGCCCCAAATTCACATTTCTACCAAGGATTATATAAATATGAAGAATTCAATTTATCAATTGTTCAATAACCCAATCCGAAAGAAAATTCATCAACAAAATAGTCCACCTACAAATTTAACCATTTCAAATCTCTTTATCAAGATAAGAGAATTTCAAAATAACTCAATCTGCTAGAAAAAATAATTGGACTTTTGTGTTTACTCACTAACTTGCTATTAATAAATCACAGTAACCTGGCAATAGCGGGTGATTGTCAGGGAAGTAAAGACCCAAAAGGGAAAGAAAAGAGAACAGAGAGATTGGAGACTGATAGGTGTAGCTGGGTAGGAGGATATAAGGACGTGGCAGTGAGGAAACTAAACAAACCTATTTGTAGGGCAGGAGGTTACGGCAAAATTTCCGAACTTTTTGTTTTCGGGTTTTAAGAATTGGGTTCATAAATTACTATATACATAGTCCATAGAACATATGGTCTCACGAGACTTCGAGACCGACATAAATAGGCTTGAGATTTGTTAGAATGGGTAGTACAATAGCATCTATAATGATTCCAGGCAAGGAAAAGTAGCATGCCGATTTTAGGAAAGAAAGCAATAGTCTCTTACTTGGTAAGACTTTAAATAATACTAACATAATTGCTTCTAGGTGTATAGTAATTTGTGAACCCATTTATTTCTTAGAGAAAAAAACAAAGATTGGAAGTTTTGTTATAACCTCTTAAACCCTAGTTTCCTCACCGTTGCCACTCATATCTTCCCACCAAGCGGCACCAATACATCTCCTATCTCTATGTTCTTCCTCTTTCTCTCTATGTGTCTTTGCTTCCCTGTTAATCATCAACTATTGTAGGATTATCAAGTCGGTAAGTAAGAACAACTAGTTTCAATTCTATTTTCTTGATAAAGAGATTTGAAATGGTTAAATTTTTAGATGAATTATTTTGTTGAATGGATTTTCCTTGGATTTTCTATTGAATTAGGTTATTGAACATTCAATTGAATTCTTCAAATTTATGTAATCCTAGACAGAAATTTGAATATGGGGTTATACCTAACCCCAATTCTGCGTACCGATCAATTTCTCCTGTGATCTATGCTATAAACCTAGTAAAGCATATATCAAACTTCAACTAGTATATGGAAATAGATAACCATAAATAACCGTATAAACCCTGCTACAACAATACACTTGGTATCCTGACTCAGAGATTCGATTGTCCCTGTCTACTTTCCAAATCATCAATTGAACTTCAGCGAATGATATCTATTTTCATGTAATGCCAATGATGACACACAAGTAGACGAGAAATTGGCTTCTTGCAACTGCACCACTACCCATGTTATAAAAATGTTGTATCCAGTGCACAGGGCTCCCGCATCAGTAAGGTCTAGGAAGGTCCCAATTTACGCATCACTACCCTCACTTTTTCATAAAGAGCCTATTTTCGAGGATCGAACCCGTGACCTAGAGGATAACAAGTAAACACTTGACATCGCGCCAAGCACGACCTTTCCCATGTTATCCTCAAGTTATTAAGAGTTCCATCAAATTTAGGAATTTGATCCAAGAACCTAAATACATGTAGTTGATCCTCAAATGCACAATCACGTAAACCAAAATTCTCAAAAACTTAAAAAAGAAAGTCTTTTTAAGGACTTACTCAGATGGGTTCTTGACAGCCTCCTTCTTCAACTTCTCAGTTTCACCATTCTGGCTACAAACATCCTGCAAAACAAAAAAAAATCCAAGAAAATGAAAACCCACAAAAAATCTACCAAAAACATATCCATTCAAGAATCTTTATTTGATTTAAAAGACCCCAATTAAACCTGTTCCTCCTTGATTGGTGGCTGAGAATTAGAAGAAGCAGACTCCGAGTGAACTCCAGAATTCGATGAGGTAGTAGAAGCCATTGAAGGAACTTGATTTTAGGGTATTGGCCTCGCCGCTGGAGCTTTTGTTGAGTAGGGTTTTGGAGAATTGGCCGCAATTTATACAAAACTCTGGAGAGCTTATCTTTGAGGCGGAGACAGGAGTTGTTTGGAGAGTGGAAGTAACAGGTCAGATTGAGCTGGGGTTTTTTTTTTTTTTTTTTGCAAATTAATTTGGGCATAAAAGGTAATAGGATTTAGCATAATTTTGTGGGTTTTTTTGGATTGGTAAACTGGTTTTGCAAAATTTCTAGAAAGGAGGATTAAGAGAGGAAGAAAATATACTATGGATATATATATATACCATGTTCCCATATTGCTTGCTGCCACCGACTTCAGGCGGAGCTGTGGTGGTGGCGGCAGCGGCGTAGAATATTCTCATTAGCAGAGAAGGGCCGAGTTGGAGTTTGCCTCCTTTTCTTAATAAAAAAAACAAATACTACCATTTTTATTTTGAGTGAACTCTATTTAACGAGAAACTAGATAAAAAGTAAAAATTAAATGTTCATATCACATAAAATTTAATCGTCGAATCAACTCTTTTGAAAAATAAATTTGCACTCGAAAATAAATACGATGTTTACAACATGATTAAAGATACATTAATTATATGTATATAAATAAATAGTTTACGCCTATAAACTTTTATTTAAACGCCTTTTATACATTAATTATATTTTAGTTGTAATTTTGTTATAATGTTATTGAGGGAAGGGCTTAAAATGATTAATTTATCATTTTAGTCATTTATACATGTAAAATGCATGATTAAATCCTCTTACAAATTACTGTATAATAGCTAATTTGATAAAGAGAACTAAAAATTAATCTTTGTATATGAGACAATTAAAAGTTTGCCAAAAGCAATTTAAAATAAAAGGATTCTTTCCTTTGCCCTTTTGAGGGAAATGAATATTTCATTAGCTTATTAAGACACCTAATTACTAGTGATGTATATATGTAGAATTCTATCTTTAAACTGACGGATAAATAACTACTTTTGTTCCTAAGTTATTTATGCTTAATCAATTTTATTTTTTTATTTTTTGTCCTCAATTAATTTACGGGAAGCCATTCTTATCCTTCTGTAACAAAATATAGCCTAGATTCGTTAACAGACATGACGTGACGTAAACAGTCAAAAAAATTCATCTTTCTTCCAAGGGTAAAATTGGAAACAAATAATATTACCCTACTATTTATATATGTACCCAAAATTGGACAAAAGAAAGTTCGTCTTCTTCCCCAAATCTTCCCCTTCCATGGTCATGAAGCACAAGTCACAAGAAGAAGAACTTTCTTATCTTTGCGGGTTTCCTCTAGAAACCCCATGTACTACTCAACCAGAAACTGAAAATCCAAGAATCTTACCAAATTCTCAAAAGCCCGAATTTGTATCAGATGGGTCAGTGAAAAATTCACAAAGAGATTCGGATCAGTGATAATTTCTTTAATTTCTGCATCAACAAACAAAATGGTGCCAAATTGCCTTTGATGTATAATGCTAAGCACTGCCAAATATGTTCAAAAAACAGTGATCAAATAACTTACAATACCCACTCATAATGGTTCCACATTTGTTCCAAAAACTAACACACTTTGTTTACTAAAGTACATAAACCCATAACTGCAAAATACTTGTATCATTGGTTCATGTTCAACAAACTATGGAGCTTTAAGACCATCATTTTCAAAAACCATCTTCTGTTGTTCGATTGATTCAAAAGCCACATGTTGTAATTTGTCCCCTGAATTGGAGTTCGAAATTGGGACCATTCTTGGGGTAAAATCACCTTCAATCACACCAAACTCAAATTGTAGCAAATTCATTCATCTTACCTTTGAAACCATTGTTGTAACTTGTGCTTCCTTCATTCTTTATGACCATGAAAGGGGAAAATTTGGGGAATAAGAAGAAATTTCTTATGCTCAATTTTGTTAGAAAAGTGAGAGTTTGCCCGTTAATTGCACCCAATTTCGGATACATATACAAGTAGTAGGGTATTATTATTTGTTTCCAATTTTACCCCTGGAAGAGAGGTATTTTTTTTGTCTTTTCACGTCTCGTCATGGATGTTAACATATTTAGGCTATGTTTTTTTTACAAAAGGATAAGAATGGTTGCCCGTAAATTAGTTGGGGACAAAGACAAAAGTAAAAAATCTAAAAAGGATAAAATTGTCTACGCGTCAATAACTTAGGGACACAAGTGGCTATTTATTCTTAAACTGACATATTTTAAAAATATGATGATACTGATAATTGATGGCATATTTTTCATTTGATTGGATACACTATTGTAAGGTTAATTTATAGAATATGAGAATTTCTTGAATAGAAAGTCATTGCTAACATAAAAAGAAAGGGTAGTATTAAGTGGTTGAATCAATTGAATAAATTTGAGAAGTAAAAGTATCAAATAACGCAATTTTTTTTTAACTAATTTGAAAATTTGTTCCTCAATATTTCAAAAATAGGATTATTTAGCCCTATGTATTTGTTTAAACTTTTATGTCCCTACTAATTTTTCGAGCAAATTATCTGGTCATCCCGTCTAGTTCTATCAAAATTTCCGTTAAATTAGAGCATATGACACGCACATGGGTTATTATTCAAGGGTAAAATGGGTAAAACATGTTGATCTAAAAAAATAACTAACCAAATTTAAAGAGTTAAATATAAAATTAAAAACATAAAAAAAGAAAAATCTAAAGAATACTGTCCCCGCCTCCCTCTTTATGTAAATTCAAGATCCACTACCAACAATCTCAACATTTGTCCCCTCTTCTTCTTCTCAATCTCAAATTCTCATATCCCAAAATTTAATTGATAAGTTTTATTTCATTTTTTTCTTAAATTTGCTCATTTTTTCCATCATCATTCATTTTTCTCAACTTTCATCCCACTGTCTCTACCTCCAGGAACTGCCATTGTCGCTAGCAACCGCCACCACACTGATAACACTATTAGCTTGTTATCTTCATATATGTGCAAATCTTATGGGTTTATCTGGTTAGAGCGTTGTCGACGAGTCCATCTCCGGTCAGATTATGGTTAGTTTCATGCTGGATTTTCTGAAGTCACTATGACTGGAGAAGAAGCATTAAAATAAAATATTTTATTTCGGGTATGACTAGAGAATTGAGAGTTAATGATCATGTGGTAGAGAGATGATTGAATTGAGAGGCAAATGAAGGATGAAAAAGGAATGAGGAAGATGGAGTGTGAGAGGTTTGGGGGAGATAGAGAGGTGTGGGACCTTTGTTTTTTTATTATAAAGAAATTAGTTAATTTTGTCTATTTTACCCTTGAATAATAATTTGTGCTCCATTTTTAACAGAAATTTTAACATAACTGGGTAGAAGGACCTAATAAATACTCGAAAAAATATTGTGGGCAAAAAAGTTTGAAAATATATGGGGACTAAATAATCCCATTTTTTAAATATTGGAGACAATTTTCCAACTAGCCGGAAATCCACTTTACAATCAGGGGTCAATAATGTTTTATTTTTTATTTTTTTTTACAATTTTATCATCATTATATTTGATTTTTATCCAATTTTGTTTAGTCATATGCATAAAGCATTACCAGATCATGTCAACTATGCAAAAGGAGCAAAAGAAGATGGAAATATAGACAAAAGGTGAATATATCAAGCACATACAACCAAGATATGCAAATAATCATCTTTTTTGGTGTATGTTTTTATTTATACTTTCAAACACTTACAATTCACTACATATGTATATATAATTAGAAAAAATATAAATATGATAAATTGTGAGTAGTTAAATATAAGAATGCGGATACAGACGATTCACCAAGATAGGCAAACCAGAAGATATAAGACCAACTTGTATGTGGTAAATAATGATTTACTCTTTACTCTTTATTATTTTGTTTGAAGCCGACATATTTTTTTGGTGATGGGACGAACTTGTATGTGAATTTCTTTGTCCCCCCAGTACAATTAGAACCGTCCACAACGCGCTCCTAGCTCTTATGCAGAACCAATCGCCTTCAAGCAGTATAAATACGTCGTTGAATTTGCTAGTCAGTATTATTACTTCCTCTCTCTTTCGTCTAATCCAATTCAGATGAGCTCAAATTCCCTCGCCCTTCCGTCGAAGCCCTCCGGCGATACTCCTGTGCATCCGGCGGCATCTCCACCAACTCCGCCGTGCCCCTCTCCCTACTGGTCTCATATCACGGTAGACTCTGAGGATAACACTCAACCACATCCGCCGGAGCCGGAGCCGCTTTCCGCCCAACCTCCGCCTCCGCATCCCTTGAATCATCATCATCCACAACAACCGCATTCCTTAAATCCAGAATGGCTTTCCCTACTAATGTCCTTCTTCTTTGCGGCGATGAGCATGGCGTTTCAGTCTAATCGAGCTCCCGGCCATTTTCCTCCGAGCTTCCACATGGCAAGCCTCGGCATGGTCTTCGCATTGGCCGCTTTCGTGCTTTGCAAATACATCCCTGTGCACCTGAGAAGAGCAGCTCAATTTCTTGAAAACACCGGTGTCTTCTTCGGAATCACGGCGTTTTTCCTGGACATTTCCCTTTTTTTCCCCCTCTGCCTTAAGGTTATTTCTTGGGCCACCTATGTCAGTGTTCTTATTGTTACTATTATTTTCACCCACTTCAGTGTCTCTTTGTTTCCCCAGGATTAGATTAGAAGCTTAAATTATTTGTAAGGATTTCAGGTTTTGTGTGGTTTACTGTTTAAGCATTTGTGTAATTGCTCTACTGTCATTGTATATGTTCATATTGAATTTATATGTCTCGATGGGCAGAATAATCAATTCCTACATGAAAATGATTTTTAATTGCTTATTGTTTGCATATTGGACAAGAGATATCATCCTTAACTTCACAAAGTTGAGCATGAATCTTGTGTATCATT
>JAOWBF010000035.1:10382617-10398342 GCA_028566175.1 Vinca major
CTTACATACTCTAATCCGCCCAAAGAAGGATACAGCCAACAAATCATTCCCAAGTCAGAAAGAAAATAACCGACAGAGACCTGCCAAGGATTATAAGTAAAGCAAAGAAAAGATGAGATAAGTGCAACTTAATAGGGAATGGAAATGGATAAAAATTGGCTTAAATAAAAGAGAAGTTAAGAAACATCCAAATATATGAGTAATCATTCAAGTGGAATTGTTGTTGATGAAGAAGAAGTACAATGTGACTTATTTAACAAAAACAGAAACCAAAAAGTAGAAAGTCATGTTAAAATTGAAAATTACAGCATCGAACAAAAAAGTGTCATCGTTGATTGTAACCATGGCACACGATATTTTTCCATTATAAATAGAGCAAATCTATTTCCTCTGTCTCTGAACTAGTAAACCCTATCCCACTTAAACCACTATTGTCCAATCACCTTCATTTACACTGGATCAAGAAAATCAATGAACTTTCATGAACATTTATACAAACACTCAATGACAGATTTCTAAAATATGTTAAAAGCATTAAGAACCTGTGCAGTTTCTAGCAAGGTGTAAATGAAAAAAGAACAGCAAAAATAATGTGTAGTTAGAAAAAGGGATTGAAGGATACTCACTCCTAATATAGAAGTTGAGAGTGGTGAACTTCGGAGGGTAAACAAGCCAGGACGATGTTGGTCAGCGAAAAAATCGGACCAAAATACAAAGTACAATGACATACTTGAAATGAAAAGGGCATGAATGGTAGAGAGGCCACTGCATATTGAGGAATAGTTGGACCATGAGAAAATATTCAAGCCAGTATAAAACAGAAAAAGTACCCAAAAAAAAAAGATGTGTACCGGATGTTCCATTCAATCCGCTGAATCTTTGTAAGGCTGGTGTAGCTCCTGAAGTAAAAAGCGCTTATCAATTGAGTAAGATCATAGACCTTCAAGGTGCAAAAAGGAGATTAGGCATTGAGAGGAGAATAAAACTGGCAAAGATAGTCTAAAAATGTGAAATGAAATATGTTCATCCTCATAAGACCATAATAAGAATATACTTTCTTAAAACTTCAGTTAAACATAAGACATGGCAAGAACTTTCGAAGCCTCTTCCCCAAATTAACCAAGAATTCCGATAAGGAACTTAAAGAAAAGAGCTAGAACTACCACTTTGCAAGCTAATATGCCACCAAGAAGAGAAGTGTATGGAACAAAAGGATCTGCTAATAAATAATTCTTCACCAGCAGCCCAGCCTGATTTTGATAGGATTTCAATGTCATAGCATTCTTTCCAGAAACTGCCATTACACTAGACAAACGGAGCGAACTCTGTAGGTTTAACTAAATCATGACGTTTTACTAAAGGGATAGCTTGTCCGCCAAGATTCCTGCAAATATATTTAGCAAAAACACAGTAAGTGATGCAGTAGTTCTTAAAATACTCCTGAAAAATGAGATTCCACACATAGTAGCCTAAAAGTAGATACACACAGTACAAGAATTAATATAATCTACAATCTTGAACTAAATGCTCTAAATTGTGTCACTGTAGTAAAATGTTTAGGATTTTTTGCTTGTCCAAGTTTTTCTACTCCTTGCAGTTATGGAAATTTCCAAGGTAAGCTAATATCATCAACACAGCACCCAAGAGAAATTTAAAATCAATTACTCCCCTTCATTACTTAATTTAAGTCGTTTAGGACACGTAGCAAAAAATAAGATGTTTTTTTAATCAAAATATCAATATTATTCTCTAAATATAATTAGTGGTATATAAGTCATATCTAAAAGAGTAATATTGATATTTTGACTAACAAATTACCTGCTTTTTACTTCCTTACTTTTCGCTAAACGACCGACTTATATTAAGGTAAGTAAGGGAGTAGTACAACACAGAAAAGGAGGTCTCATGTTATGATCAAAGCCTAATAGTCACATTTTGCTTTGAATTTCATGTAACAAGCAAAGAAAACTTAGAAACTAGTTTTAACTAAAGGCATTTTTATACATAATTTTGAAGTGAAAAAAATAAAATAAAATAAAATAAGGGAGACCCTCAACAAAGCAAAGCAATTCAATAATTGTTCCAGTAACAGTGTGAAGCCCCTAAATATTGTTTTCCAAATAATGTAATTAAGAGAAAGAGGATCTTAAAAAACACACACACACACACACATACACACAATAGTAAGCTATTCAAAGATTCGTATCATATTTTCCTAAGAAGAAGAAGAAGAAGGAAATCGAATTCAAGAGATCCAAATGAATTAGAAACAATATGAAACTAAAATATCATCGGATCAAACAATATATATATAGGAATGAACGAGGAATTACGAGCTGCGGGGGAGGAGAACCCTCTTTAGAAGATTCCCAGAAATCAAAAAGCAATCAAAATGGAAGAATCCAAATGGGCTTGTGAGGGCAAAAGGAAAATATAATCTCCAACTCCAACTGCTGCAATCAATGAACGAAGCAGAGAGAGAGAGAGAGAGAGAGAGAACGTGTCTGATGAATTGGAAACAACTTAGTTGTGGGCTGATAGATCATGTCAGGTAAAGGTTGCATGTTTCTTTTTTCTTTTCTTTTCTTGTTTTTAACAAACTATAATAATCTTCAAAAAATGTCAACAGTTGCAACTAATACTGTTACCTGATTACCTTTCTTTTTCTTTTTTTTCAGAGTAAACTATTAAGAGTTACGAACAACTATTTAGAATTTCGCTTTATATTATTTAATTTTTAACTAAATATAATACTTAATTTTTGTGTTTGTTTAATTTAGTGATTTTCTGTCAAATTGTAAACGTATCATATAATATTGAAAACAGCTAAGAAAAATAGTTTGGTCATGAATAAAATTATTTTAACTTCTTTTTTTTTTTTAATGGGGCTGGCCTGTCAAGGGCAGTAGTGCTACGTAGGGGTGTGTGTTCGATAATTCGGTTTGATATCGGTACGAAATTTCGGAACGAAATTCGGTTTTGTAATTTTTTTTATTAAACCGAAGCGAACCATAATAGTTTGAAAACTGAAATTATCAAATCAAAATAATTTATGTTCAGTACGGTACAGTTCCATAAAAATTAAAATAACAAATTTAAATTTTAGTACAATATAATAATTCAAACCAACTCATGACTACTTAATAACTTTTAGATATCCCAACAAATATTGTGAAAAATTTATACCAAAAGTTAAATCACAGTTAATACAGAAGGAATACACACTATAAAAACATAACTGATGTCCATCTATCTAAAATGATTAGTGGCTCAACACAGATATATATTTTAACATAGTGGTTCACTAAATACTACCAAACATAAATTAAAACTAACAACTCCCATACAGTAATGGAAGAGACTGTATAGTAATTTCTTTAGAAATAAAAAAATTAATATAATAAAATATATTTTGAAATAATTTTGGTAATTCGGTTTTCAAAAATGAAAAACCGAATACCAAACTTAAATTTTGAAAAATTTGATAAACCGAACCGAATAATCTGAATATATCGAAATAACGAATCAATTAACAATTTTCAGTTCAGATCGGTTCGGTTCGGTTCGGTTCGGTTCGGTTCGGTATTTTAGGTATACCAAATAGTGAACACCGCTAGTGCTACGCCAAAACGACCCGCAAGAGTCCGAATAGCAAGTTACCTATCAAACTATCCCTTAAAACAATAGAGTTAATATTGTTGACCCAATGGGCAACATATCTGATATTAAACTGATAAGAACATATACTGCGCTTGATCTTAGCCAAAAAGACGAGAAACGTATGGAACTTGCATCTTCAAATTTAGGAGGTTAGTTATGGAAGTTTAAGAGAAAAAATATGTTTATTTTAAAGTAATAAATATTCAATTTGGAATAGAGTGATATTTTGTTAAATAGCCAAAAATCCATATCGACACTTTGAACACAATAAATGTTATATTTATTAAAATAATAATATAAAAGAATTTTTTGTTTTGTTTTTTTTATGGAATCATAAGTGGACAAGTGCATTTGTGATCAAATTTTGACACATTTTTCAAACATAATTTTGGCTATGGCTTCCCCCAGGTGAGTTTTTTTTCTTCCCACAAACTCATCTT
The DNA here is from genome assembly GCA_028566175.1 of Vinca major. Classification (NCBI taxonomy): domain Eukaryota; kingdom Viridiplantae; phylum Streptophyta; class Magnoliopsida; order Gentianales; family Apocynaceae; genus Vinca; species Vinca major. Next base: position 10,386,718 of record JAOWBF010000035.1, read on the forward strand.
ACCCTTTAGATCAATTGCTTTAATGGTTAAAGCTTAAATAAAAATGAACCATTATTTTCAAATAAATAAACAATTATTTTTCAAATAACTGAACAACTATTTACACTATTCAATAATAATTATACATATATCTTTAATTATTGGATCAAGTGATCTGACAACTATCTTGTGATCAGCAAGTAAAGAATGAACACTCGTTTCACATATAATCATTTCTCACAAACAATTTACTTTTTCAATTCCCAAAAGATAAATTCTCAAACCCAAACTCAATATAAATTTAATTTGAAAAAATAAATAAATTTTTGAACAACTAATTCTCAAACCAACAAGTTTTGCATTGATTACTTCATACGAGTAGTACATAAATTAGAGAATCTCTTGGGAGTCACTCTTAGGACAAATGTCTAAAATTACTGTTCCTTGTTCTCATCGCATATTATGTATACTGACGATAGCTGAAGTGTCTCGACAACCAACGGCCTTGACCTGAACTTGCCTTCAATCGCAATCTCAAAGCTGAACAAACCAGTCCAAATTGGCACAAAGGATTGTATCTAATGTTGGTGGCAATAGCAATGCATGATATCGGTCGCCGACTCGGAAGTCACAGTTCCAAATAGGGTCAAACAATGGAACATACAATGTGGGTTGGAGTGCTCCTTACGGGGGGTTTCGTAAAAGTGAGACCACCACATTTACTAATCACAACTGTTCAATTCTTCTTATTCCACACACACCCCACTCCTTTTTTTTGGGATTTGACCGAAAAGGTAGGTTTTATTTACAAATTAAAGGAATTCAAACATCATAATAAAGAAAATAAACGGCGTCTTTCATCATTTAAAATGAACAAGTATTAAATGGAATTCAAACCTTGTAAATATAATAAGGCCATAGATCGATGGAGAAGGGGAGAAAAACAAGGGAATAAGCCACACACACCACTATCATATCAAACATCTCCTCAGAGTTGCCAAAAAAGGTACCTTAACCTCCTCATACAAGTCTAATGGTGAATTCTAAGACATTTTCTGCAATCAAGGTTTATAAGAAGTTATTTGTCAAACAAGAGTTTGGAGAGCTCTCTCAAAATTCTCTTCTGCAGCAACAGCACGTCTGACCAGCAAATGATCCGGGTGTGATATTTTCAACTGGCTGCAAAACAGCCAACAAAAGCAGTCATTTTCAGTCAGTACTTAGGGTCATGATTATGAATCGAGAAACAAGCGTCTTGTTTTACTAAGTTCTGCAGCAGAAAGGATGGAGATACATGGCATTGCTTGCCATTTTTTTAAAACACAGCAGAAAGGATGTCCTGAGTTGATTTAAGCACCTACAACAACCTATTCCTATTCATATACCAATGGTATGAAAATTAATCTAAGTGTGAGCTGGCTGCTTAGAATATATGGTCCTGGAACTCAAGTAAAAACATTAATCACATTAAATATGTAGATAGTATTATACATTGGACTAATAGAAGGTATGCTAATAGAAATTCAAGAGAAGTAGAAAGTGATAGAGCAAGTGAAACAAGTAAATGACCAGACATTCAAGAGAAAACTCCCTTTTCCCAAAGTACCTATAGGGAGGAAATTGTAAAAGCTTAAAAGTAAGTGAAATGGTACCCAACTATTCAAAGCTAAATTTTCATATATATAGCTTCATCATAACTTTAAAAACCGAATAAGCTTTTTTTATTTTTTTGCTTGCCAAGTAAAAGCTACATAATGCCACTGAAAATATTATATCAAGTGAATTATTTCCATGTCATGATTCAACCTGAGAAAACGTGATGCTGGCTTTCCAAGGTGAAGACTGCAGACAACCAAATTGGCAAGTGTTTCTGGATCCTTTGCGTCCTGCATAATTACACCAAAATACATACTTTCATAAGGTATCCTTTAGATATTCCTTCGGGTCTTTTTGTTTTCTTCTCTCTTGCATTTTGGAATGTGCAAACAACAACAAAGACCACCAAAGGACGTTAACGGTAAACTTTGAGAAATGGTGAAAATGTAGCAGTGGTAAGCATAGTCGCAAAAATGAAGGAAAAAAATATAAAAAGATATTCACAGTTGGATGCTAATGTGAAATTTGTATACCGGATGACTACCATCTGTTTGAGAATCAAACTGAATCTTTGAATAAACACTTGAGGCTAATTCAGAACACTTGAGGCTAATCCAGAATCTAAATTAATTGAAAATACAAGTATGCCAAAACATACCTTGTTCAAGGCTTCAAGTAGTAGATTCTCAGCCTCGTCAAAGTTTCCCATGTGCATGCAGCAGACAGCCTTTCCAGTAAGGATGAGACAAGTCATTGGATACTTCTCAGAAAAATCTTGGAAAATAAGATATGCTTCCTGAATCTTTGAACCACCCTGATTCATTGTCAAGTATATAAAGGATTAATCTATAGTTCCCCAGGGCAACAAGATAATCATAATAGTGGACAAAGGCTCTGTACCACTGCCAAATTGAGCCATGCATTTGCGAGTTGAGTCAGTGTATGGTCTTCATCAATCTGCTGCATGATTCTCAGTTGCTTCTCTGCATAATCTGATCTATACATCTTTAGAAAAATCTGGACATTCAATGCATGCCTGCAAAAAGCAGAAAAAGTTTTCAGTCTTTTACATTTTCTATCTGTAGAAGAAAACATATGGCCATGTAATAAGATCTTGTAACTAAGACCAACTTATAAAAATCCAATTGATAATCCAACAAGAAGCCAACGTAGACCTACCAGGGAGAAATTCACTCCCAAAAAGTAAACTCAAACGAGCAGAGAGATAATCAATAATTAGAACCCTAGAATTCACATCATAAGGAATATATTAGGATTGCAAAAAAGGCAAACAATAACAAAGGCTTTGCAACAAAGACATCCACCCATAAGGCTAACTACAGCGTAAAGGAAACATGCGTTTAGTATTTAGCATTAGCATCGCAACCATGTGACTATTTACAAGAAAAACGCTACTCCATATAAATTTCTAGTGGATGTGCACATAAGAAGTAAGAAAATGAGGATAAAAACTGGAAAGCCAAGCTTTTAAGAGCAGAAAATGCTGGTTTTTTCCTGCCTCTTACGATTATCTGTTAGTTACAGTGGAGTTATCAAAAGAAGAAAAGAGAAGAAAGAAGGGGGAAAAGAGGGCAAATATAGGCAAATCTATGCATCCACACAATCAAAGGTTTCCAAAAACTAAACAACCACAAATAAGATGAACATCTAGTGGAACAGACATCCGAGTTTTGTTATGGCGATTGCTTAGATTTTTACAGAAAATTTTGCAGTACTCCATAATGAAATTGAACACAGGAAAGAAAAAAAAAGAAAGAAAGGAGTCTGCAAGACAGTCTCATAAACACGGGAAGAAAGGCCTACAGCTCCATAGTTCCACCAGCATGGGTATGTTTCAAAGCTTCATTGAAATCCTCTTCATGCATGAATATGATTCCAGCAATAAGCCGTAAAATAGGGTTATTGCCAATAGCTGGATCTCCTAACCATTCCTGGAGACTTGAGATTGCCGCTTCCTGCATATAAAAAACTGCCTAATAAGTCTCTTCACACTCTTCTCATTGGGGCCAATGATGTCAAGTAAAGTAAAACCATGCTTAAAGTGGTTAATTCTCACAATCAGCAGTTATGTTATCTGAAGTATAAAAACCTTACACTTTCACACAGTCATATATGCTAATGTTTGTAGACATAGATAGGCAATATTTCAACAGCAAGGTATGAACACGTGGAGTGGTTGTCATACAATGGCCCTTGTCTTGTTTTCTGATAAACTAGATTCACAAGTTTAGTTTACTAGATAAATAAATATCTGATGAGAACTGCAACATTCATATTCCATAACCTTCTTTCTGGTGCCAATCTATTAGCCTTTTTGTTAATCTTCTAGAACGAAATCACAACTGGTCACTAGTGTAAAGTATTTCTTTTTATTTTTTTACTGGAAGTTCCAAATATTTCAATTCTAATACCACAAAATTGGAACAAAACTTATGCATAAAATCATCACCAGCTACAGAATTTTATTGCTGCTACCTTTTTTTTCCCTTCACCACTATGTTTGATAACTTGAAACTGCATAACATATAAGGATCTGTCGTAGCAAAATTAATAACTCAATACATTACAATTTCCTAGTGTGTTTGACTCCGAATGCGCACAAAATGGAGAAATTAAGCCGGTTTCATTTTTCATTAAGGCTAATATAAAATTTTCAGTTAGCAAAATCAGTTTTTTTTTATTATTATTATTATCTGGAATAACAAAACTAAGAAGTCGCCTAAAATGGTCAGATCTGTGATTATAACAAAGTACAAACCTTGTTGGAAGAATTGGAAAGGTAGATAGCAAGCAATTTGATAGCCTGAAGAGGCGTAGCGGCCGAATCATCGATCTCATTAATCACGAGCTGCACGCACAATCCCCAGACGAATCATCATAAAATAAAATAAAAACATATGCAAATCCATGGATAATCCTTTCAAAATCGTCAAAAAATAATAAGAAAAGTAAGAAATTACTTGATAGCTACCGAGGGCAATGTAAGATCTATAGACGAGAGAGTCCCTTTCGATAGCGTCTTCGGTAGAGAGATTAGGGAGGTTGCTGTTGTTAATGGCGGCTTGATAAGCTCCTATATAGAAATTGTTTCTCAGGCCAAACAATGGATCGGGTCCTCCGCCTGCTGCTGCCGCCATCTTTTCTTCTTGCTTTTCTCTTGTATTTTCTTTGATCGGTTTGTGAGTGATAAATCAGATCTGCAACTGCTTGGGTATATTTTTCATTCATATATAAGCTAAGTTGTATTACTTAGCCCAAAAAAATAAAAATAAAATGTATTTGATAGGTCATAGGAAAGACTATCGATTGGTATAATGTTGACAAAAATAAATAAATAAATAAAATCCAAATATGTATCCCTAAATGCACCCCAAATATTTGTGCATTTGGCTACCGTGCTGAATCATTGGATTGTAACATTTTATATCTAATGGAGATAAAGAATGCAGGTGTCACTAAAAACTGCCCACAGTAGATCACTCCGCATTCAATGATTCAGTTTCCCGCCCAGTTAATTTTTTTATTGAAATTCTTTAATTTCATTCCATGAATTACGAACTTCGGTATTTTCCCACAATTTTACTCCTATCTTGTAGATATTTACCAAATCTCTAAAATTTCTTTCATATGTTTGTAGATATTTACCCAATATTCAAAATTTTCTCCAATATATTTGTAGATATTTTCATAATCTCCAAAATTGCTCCATCTCAGATTGATATTTTTTCATACTCCTTAATCTTCTCCCTATCATATTGGATTTTTTTCTTCTATGATGAACATATTTTTGCAACATTTATATAATAAAAAAAAAGAGGGAAAAAATTCTTCTTGAAGACCAAGGAAGCAGAAAAAAATTATGTGATTTTGAACTTGTAAATAAATTCATTCTAGTTGTATAATATTAATTATAATATTTTAAATTGTAAACTGGTTAACGCTATTATTAATTGTCTCATGGATATTAGCTTTGCATATAATAGCTATTATGAATTTGTTTAATAGCTATTACTTTTTTTAGATTTTCTAAACTTGAATTTAAGGGGAACTTATGATGATAATATCAATTATCTTAGCTGATTTCTGCGAGATTCTGAATCTGCGATCCCATTGGTAAGATTCACTCTTTCCACTATTAGAAAAGCATCTAACATGTTTTAGGACAAATAATATCTACTATGATTCTCACCCTATTCCATAACTGTAAAAAAAAAAACGTACAAACTTGTTAATATCTACAACATGTCTATAACCAGTGGACACTTGAACAACTTGTTTTTTGCTCCATAGTTATAGATGAAGTTCAGAATAAATATTTAGGTATTGTTGTGATTTTTTCTAGGTTTTGCAATTTGTTATCTCGAATTAGGGTTGCACCTTCAATTTATATAATTGGAGAAATTGATATTGTTTGAATGGTGGAAATTGTGTTTGTTCAGTTCGTGGGCAATAGTTATTGAGCAGAAAGAAGGTGGGGACCGTGGTAAGGTACCATAATTTTTTGAGATTGTGGAGGAAGATGATACGGGTCATCTTCCTTGGTTGTTCTTTAATTGTGTGTGTCACATTTATTTTAAAGAGAATTACAGCGCATTTTTCATGGCCCTTGGATCTGGAGCAATCAGGCGACTATTGTGGTGTTCAGTAGGTGCTAGAATTTGAGGCGTTCAACATTCTAGCTGGGCCGAATATTTGTGTGGCAAGAGGAATAGTCACTGCTGTCGGCGATGACACATTTAGTCTCATCCAAAAAAACCTTTTTTTTTTGTTAATGAATAAAGAAGTGTTATCAAATCACTCTTTCTCTAATAGAAAAAAAAAGGAGTTGAGGAAGGAAAACAACAAACTCGTAAAGAAATGTCTTCTTCATACTGAATAATTCTATTAATTATGTCTTATGTCTTAATAGTCGATTTCAACCTCGTAATGTAACAGATTTCTCTCTGGGGTGAAACGAGCTCCATCAAGAATTGCTACAACTCTGGCGTGTTCTGAGATAAGGGGCGAAGCTATATACAATGAAAAACTAGTTACAAAATTACCATTGCGATCTCTCAAAATAGCTCTGGGACACCCACGAATTTTGAATTTATTTGTATCCAGTTACTTCCGTTTTAATTGCTTTTGAACGGTAGTAAGAGGAACTTGGGCTTGCCGAGAGGCATTAGAACTTCGTGCTCTACCGGTTTTTGGGAAAAGTTTAGCTTTGCTTTAAGATTTTTTTGAACTAACTCGCTCGTGGGATGTAGGTCTTGCAATTGAATTTTTTTTTCTTTCAAATCACATCACTTTTGCGATTTAATTTTTTTTAAACCGCAACTAAACCAATCGCAATCAAAACTAAAACCGTATAACCGATGCGATTTTATATGGTGTGGTGAGATTTTATACAATTTTAGTTTTATTGAACACCGCCAGATAGCAAGAAGGACAAAGAATGATAAAAAAAATAGTTTAATTTGGATAATATCGCCTTTGCTGATGAAGGATCCAACAACCAATTTAATCAAAACCCCACAAATGCAGAGCCTTTGTTTGGAAAAAAGAGAAGAAAAAAGAAAAGAAAAGAAAAAAAGAAGAGATAATGCAGATGGCGAATTGGCAATGTTTCACTGAGGTGTAAACTGTCGGTAAAAGTTCACTACTAAAACTTAACACAATACCTAACTGCTTTAAGCTACATACTTAACCGCTAATACAAAAAATCTTGGAGTATGAGAAGTATTTTTGAAGGGGGTATAGAATCATTAGAAAAAGCTAGGAGTAAGCATATACATGCATAGAATCAATGAAGCAGACTATCCAATGAATGGCATTCGTGTATTCAAGTCGCGCCCGCACGCATACATAAACCACTTTTACATATACGTAAACACACTTCCATACGCAACTCATGTGGGATGTAAACCCACTAGCTTAACTTAATATATTTTTCCAACCACTTGAGAAACTATTTTCTCATTCAAATTAAACTCCATTTCCAACATAAACCACCATTAATCGGATCATCCTCATCCTTAATATTAGGGCTTCTGGATAAGCGGTCTGAAAGTGACTCGTGATGAAACCTATAGTACCAAGTTTGATCCTGCAATGATCAACATTTACACCGCCCCGGGATTTGACGGCAGACTTAAAAAGCCACCTATATACGCTTTACGCCCAATCATTCCGGATAACGCTTGGATGTCAGTAAAATAGAATGCATAAAAGGGATAATCAGGTTAAGAAGAATCTACAAGCTCTAAAGTCTCAAAATACACCAGTAGATGAAATAAATTAACAGGAAAGATTTTGAGTTGACAGCAATATTTCAAATAAAATTTACGTGTAAAATTAAACTACGTCTCGAGGAGAACAGTTGTTCATGTTCATTTCGTCCACAGAATATTAGACTACAAGCCAAGTAATATAAACATTCTTCCCTTTTAGAATAGTAAACGAAATAGCTATACATGCGATAATTGTAACCAGTCAATCTTCTTGTTGGAACAAACTGTAACTCGAACTAGACTCATTCTTCGGAACCTGTACGAAAAAGAAATCCATGTTATCTCATTAGTAGTGAAAGTGCAGCAGCTGGAAAATTAGCAATTCCCTCTCATCAGCCCAGCCATAATTTGTACACAAACTCAGGTCAATTAGTGAAGAAACCTGGTCTTTTTCTATTGCTTCTTTTCCTCACTCTTTGCACCTGTGTTGCTCTAGTGTAAGAAGACACGAATAATCTTTTTTTTTTTTCAAAAGTAAACTTTAATATGATCAAAGGAAATTGTTTTAGTAAATAATTTGGAAAGAATATGCCTCTCGTCTCATTAAATAAGCGACAATTCTAAACAGGCAGAACTCATGAGAATTATTTCAGAAGAGACTGGTTCCATTCAGTCAGATGTTAATCATATTTTACAACAACAAAACCTTATTTCCAACTATGGGACACACACATACACACAAAAACCTTATTGTAGACAATATCTTTAGCTCTTTTTATGAGTAATCAAGTGAGTTTAAACCCCTAAACCATTAGAATTACTTTCCCTAATTATTCTAGGGCTTTACATGGATTTAAAGTCTCTTTCTAGAAATCAATTCTTCAGTTTTTGGTAAACGCAGGCAGCCCCTTCTTGTCCTCCCTTCATATCTTATTCAAAGGATTTGATCCTTCCTTTGTGGTGTATAATTGAGCTAGGGTTCTAGAATTTCTAGTAAATTCAAGAGTTATAGTGAATCATTCATCTTTCTCTCTCAATTAGGGGTTCTAGGTTCTCATTATCCTAGGGTTCTTGGTTGGTTTGCAGGTGGAGCTTTCTCCACTACAATTAAGGTTCCAAATTTATAGTTGATTTAGGGGTTTAATTGTGTATTAGGGACACACCGTTGTTGCTATCTCTCTTGGCTTTGATTAGCTTAATCTAGTGGGGGGCTTTAGGGTATTCATTGGTGTGAGTTAGGTCCCAAATTGGGGGTCTTGGAAAAATCCCAAATCACTCCAAATCATTTCCCTTTTCGAGTTCTTATCACCAAGAGAGGAACGATAAGAAGTATGTTAATCAGATGGAGAAGAAAGGGCAGCCTTGCCTTCTAAGAGGGCAGACTCATAGGTGGATTGCTAATGTTCTTTCTCATATATATTTACTGTTTTCCTAGAATAACAGTAAACTGATAGTTATCTAGGTCACCAAAATTTAAGAAGCAATCACCTCAAATCACCTCAAAATCTTTGTGGTCCTATAGTTGAAGAATTTTCATCTAAAATATGCAGTGTCATCTTTTACAGCATCATATGTACAAATACATATTAACTAGGCTTCTTTGACTTCTTACACAATTTGTTGGTAAGAGAAATGTGTGCCCACACCATGTTTGAAATTGAGTCGGTTCGCTATGTAAATTTTCGTACGATAGAGGAAAGTTTTCCAGGAACCAATTAGGGATGAAATACTACCAAAATATGGTGATAACATCTCCTAGCACATTCACAGACTCTATATGCTGGCATGAAGAACTCTCTTGTTACCAAAAAGAAAATGATAAAGCTAAGCCTGTGAACTGAAAAACGAACCTCAGCCGTGCGCAAAGACCCTGCAGGAAGAACCGAAATGAGCGATGTCCAAGGAACAGGACCTGCTAAGGAATCAATAGCGTTGTAGTTGGTCAGAAGTGGTGCAGACAGCAAAGGAGACAACGGGTAAGAACTTCTCTGCACGGGTAATCCTCCACCAATCCCAAATACCACTCCATGTCTCTCATTTCCAGAATCATAAGTAGAATTCTCAGCTTCCTTCCCATAATTGACTTTGTTAATCATATTCTTATTCTCGTCATTCTCATCCATTTCTTTCTTTTTCAGTCCTTTTTCTTGTAAGCTCTTGTATGCTGGAGACTGTGACAAAATGCTCATAGCAGACATACTGGAGTACTTGTGCTCCCTTCCTTCTCGAGGAATCCCCAACTGAGGCATCTCATAGGGTTCAGTGGGGTGGTTTGACCATTCCACAGCTTTAAGTTCATTAACAAAGTCTTCACTGGAGCACTGATTTGTTTCCTCAGACTTAATCTGAGAATCTACTTGACGTGGTTTATTAGATCCCCACCACTTAATATAACCTGTCACATCGATCTTTCTGTCAATGCAAAAGCTGGCAACATAGTCATTTTCTGCTGTTGCATCATCACCTGCACCTGCAGTCAGATAAAAGGGGCACATTGGCAAATATTTCACAATAGAAAAAGTAGACAAGTTTAAACTTTCAAACTTTAAATGCTATAGTCTTTTCAATATTCAAATAGTTAATTACAACTGTATTTTCCAGGTTATGTGATTCTCACCATAAGATATGCTGTTCAAGTAATTGGCTCCAGGGACACGAGCAAATTGAGGATCCCAACGGCTATTCAGTAAGCAAGGACGGAAGGAAAAGCATGAGTAATGATAAACAAAAAATATTCACACAGATACTGGATACATTCTGCATTGGGAAAAAGGAAATAAAATGATGGAAATCCTTGGAAATAAAATCATTCAAATATTTCCATAAGCTTTTATGAGGATTATGTAATCGTACCTTGACAGAGGACGATATTTGGAGACTCCTCTTGAGAAACCACTACTCTTTCTGCAGAAACAGAATCATGAAAAACAACATTCTTTTAATTCCGTAAAGAGATCTTTAAAGCGTATACACACCGTCGAAGTGATGCAAGGTAGTCTTCTCTTGAGACATGTTGCATCTCCTCAAGGTCTCTTGTATAATCAGTAACCTGCGGTGTTAACAGAATACAAAGATCGAGTTACAACAACTCCAGATATATCTTTTTCATGATGAAGCTTCTTTAGGACCTAAAACATCCAGAACAAACAAGCAGACAAAGAATTGGGAGTTATTTTGTCCCCATGAAGAGCTATATTGGGAGCTGAGGAGAGAAGAAAACAGTCAGTTTTACCAAAGAATTCTGTAGCCAAGGGTGTAGAGCCTGTCAGGCCCTCCCTTTTTGCTAAAGCTTCATTGGAGTTGCCCCGTACCACAATCAGATGTTTAGTAAGAATGATAAATAGCAACAATATCTTAGCCGTTACGCAATGAGAGAGAGAGAGAGAGAAGTTTATTTATCTTGTCTAAGGGTCGAGTAGACAAAGACTAATTTTATTTTTACTTGTCTAATAGTTGGAGAGAAAGAGAAAAAAAAATATTTAAGCTTCAAGGGTAATTTACTGAAATACCCTCTTTTGTTAAATAACTTTCTTTAGTTCAGCATTTATGAGCAATTTCAGCTGTTTGGACAACTTAGTGATCAAAATCTTTCCTTGTATTTCTCTCCAAATTGAGAGAAAACTTCTGTGATAAATAGAGGTCTTTGACCTTTTTCTACCTTTATTTTTTTCCCTCCTTCCCCTTTACAGGTAAATCTCCCAAATGAGGGGAAGCTTGCACTTTCTTTTCCTCTCTTTTCCTCCTGCCTAAACAAGCAAAATCTAGTTTTCCTCATAGGTATGCTTTTTCAAAGAATTAACGTAGAAAGATGCTTATG
>JAOWBF010000035.1:10407093-10417136 GCA_028566175.1 Vinca major
ACATATTCTATTGAAAACATCACCAAAAACACATTTAACGAAAAAGGTTCTGTTAGACTGTCTGGTCTGGTCTTTTAGATTTTAAGTATTGGCATTCATCTGAAAACATATATTAACATGGAGTTGAAAATTACGTCAGACCTCTGTTTTATGTATGAGTTTCTCTTGTTTGTCAATGTTTTTTTTCCCCCACTAGATGCTCCGTAACATTTGACTTATCTGAAAAATCTAGGTATATAGAGAGAATTGCAGCTGTCTCCTCTGGAGGTGAGAATATTGCTCTTAGCAGCCAAGTAGTAGTGGAATGGATGAATAAAATTCAAGAATGGGATCCAAAGTATTTTACACTTTTCCACATCCCTCTGAAGTATCGCTTGTTTGCATCTAAGTTTTTAAGGCGTGTAATAATTGCTCGAATGGCAGAGTTTCCTGATATGGCAAGCGCATACCATCATAAGCTTCGAGAGGCATATGAAACTGAAGAGAAATTGAGAGATCCAGAAGTTCTCAGGCGCAGTGAGGAACATTTGGTAAGGCTCCTTGATGAAGTGGAGATGCAGCTTGGCAAAACTTCATATCTGGTTGGAGAAGAGTTTACCTTGGCAGATGTGATGCTTATCCCCATACTGGCTCGATTGGATCTCTTGAATTTGGAAGAGACTTACACTAATAACCGGCCTAACATAGCCGAGTACTGGAATGTCGTGAAGAAAAGGGCTAGTTATAAAAAAGTAATTGGGAGGTACTTTAGTGGATGGAGGCGGCGTAAAATACTGTTGAAGACATGGGGCTTATTGAATATCAGAAACATGCTGCATAAGTATTAGTGGATTGAAATAGAATGTAAACTGTACAATGTGTTACTCTTGTTTTGCTTTGATATTAGGGAGATGAATTGCCGTAAACTCATAGGCATTCAATCCATCTCCTCTTCAATCTGTACGTTTGAGTATTTTTATTCAGTGTACAATATGTTATACGTATATTCCCCCCCCCCCTCCTCCCCCCAACCCCCCTCCTCTTCTTTATGCTCAAGTGGAGGATTATTTTCTTTTTTCAGTTCTCATGTATTTTCTTGGCAAGGATGTATAGTTTGAGATTGTGATGAAAAATAGGTGCAGATATTTTTTATTTTTTTTTATTTTTTTTTATAACGCGACGAGACTGCAAGACATAAAATAAAATTTACAGACTCAAAACAAAACACACAATGAATAATATACCATTGACTTTGCATTTTCCTTTAAATAGGCCAATGCTGCCTTTCTCCAGCTGCTAAAGCTACCTGAAACGTGAATCAGTTTTTATGTTTACCCCTTGAAAAGAAATAAAGAATGTTGTTTTATATTGTGTCGTGAATTAGGTCCGTCTCAATAGTTCCTGGCAAAACCACCGCACATACAAACATATACATCCGGACCACCAAGTCAGAGAAGGAAGCTCAGTGAATCCTTAATTTGATCATAAAATGAAAAGAAAAGAAGGTGAGCCTAAGAGCCATGTTACCTGGACTCCGAGTATGTATTTAAATGTTGAGTGCTTAAATATCTAAAACAAAGTGTATAATTGGTGTTGACCAGATACCAATGCTCATGTCGTGTCAACACAGGTACAGTAGACATAAACGAAGGGTCCGGGTAAAATAGCCTAAAAGGCTAGAAGATGTCAAGATGTTATCCTTAAAAGGAAATCTGGTATGAATCTGAAATAGCAGTGTAATTTAATCTGTCGGACAAATCCTTCACACAGGTACAGACACAATAGTAACCAGATGTGCTGAAAGTGCATGAAAGAAAATATAGATTAAGAATCCTCATCGACTCAATTTGATTCAAGAAAATTAAAAATATCTTACCATAAGTGTCACATAACAGATCTTTTTCCACTGAACCCTTTTTGGCTGTTTGTCTAGTGGTAGCTGAAACAATTTATTGGAGAAGAAATTGCATTTCAATTAATTGTTAAGAGCAAGATAAAAAATTGTCTACCTTTTTTTAGACATGAAATTTGGATATCCAAGCAAACCAATCATTTAATTGGGATCCTAGACCTAAACTTTAACATTTAGTCCGAATATATAAAGAATCCCTTTGCGACAAAGAATTGTGACTACATAGGGAGAAGCATTCATCTAAATGCTGATGAATGTCCACCATCAGGACAAATGTCCAGTGAATTATATGAACTGTTGAACTCACTTACACCACTTCCAAAACCAGGTGGACACATCTCATTTCTTGGAGTAGTTCCTGGCGATCCCCAGTCATTTCTCATCCTAACCCAAGGAGGAGCTAACTTCGAAGTATTCCACTTTTGTTGTCTGAAGTATTTCCTTCCCAAGTTATTATGACCCCTCTCTCGTTGATAATCAAATTGATTGATTGCACCTGGAGCTTCTAAATCTAGTGCAGCCACTGCTGTTGTGGTTGGAGGGCCTTGACTTGAATCAGGATCTGCATGACTGTGAAGAATTTGTTCAGTGTTTTGTGCAACTTGACTTGAGGTATATTTTCTCTGATCATGGGGATATTGAGGCAATGGAGGAAAAGGTTGAAACGGGATGCCAGGGGCAACAATCCAACTCTCAAATGCTTCAGATTGTATACCAAACTGCTGAACATTTGAAATAGGAATTCCATATGAAACGGATAAGCGTGAAATGAATCTTTGTTGTGAATAACCCATTGCTACCTCAGATGTACACTTTCGGTTACTAGATATTTCTTTCTGGTGATCAATGGCACTAGAAGAATCATCGGATGAAAGTATAGGACCTTTTCTAGGAGATGAAAAGCCAGGAGGAACATCCTCATCCATGTTATTTGCTTCATCACCTGTTATGTCACTCTCAGCTACCAGGTCTGGTCTTCCCTTATATGGCTGATCCCACCGACTCTTGCGCTTGCGTGTATTACGAGATGCAGAACTTTCCAGCTTAGCAGCATCAAATATATTGGATGCACCCACTGATTTCGTTCCAGACTGCAGAGTTTCGGGAATTTTTGCACACTGGTCAATCAAACTATTACGTGATGCAGGAAACTTATCGTGGCTTGGGTCGCGGTGAAATTCCATCCTACAATCATCCATGTCCACGTTGCCATATCTTCTGAAACACCGAGGGATCCATCTATCTCGGAAGTTTCGGGCAATTTGATGGACCTGATACAATATACGAATCAAAGCATTCAGCCAATGCTACATTCCTTATCAAGTACAACACAAATGATATAAAAGATTAACTGGATTAACAACTGTAACTGGAATTTGGGAAATATACACTACAAAAATAATAGTAGAACTAGAAAAAAAAATTATATATCTAAAAATAAATAAAATTTACACTATGTTTTTCCAAGTACTAGTAAGGATATTGAAGAACTTCATCTAGGGATGTAATAATTAGTTTCCACTTTGTTTGAAGACCAAGTGATGTGTTTCTAATCTATTGCAGTCTGAAATGCTAATTATTACTAGTACTTGGGAAAAAAAAGACTAATAAAGCAGATGGTTGACGATTAATAGATTTCCAGACAGCGATACGCCTTTGTCTTCTAACAAATGGCAAAACTAATTACGAATAGCATGCCTTAAAATTGCAAGCCAACATATGAACTAACTAGTAGAAGAAAATGCTTGCACGGAAAGTTTACACCGGATACCTGTTTGTCCTGGTGCTCTGTCAATGTCAAAATTGAGTCTCTAAAGCTGCAGAGTGGACAAAAGACAGATTTGCAGCAATTTAGTTAGATCGATTTCAACACAAGAAACAAATATGTATCCATAAACAGCAAACTGCTTCTGAGAATAAAAGATCTGCGCTTGCTTGAGGAAGGGGAAGAGAGAGAGAGAGAGAGAAAAATCATGATGAGAAGTATATAAAAATGGTCTAAGCAAAACATCATGCTCCAGTTAGCAACTACACTCATAAAATCCGGAGCCTCTCTTACGAACAAAAAGGAATGACTGCTTCGTGGCTATAGAATATCTTGATTTTGACTCAATTGTTCAGAACACCAAAACCCAGTACTTGCATGACGATGCCAAAAATGTAATGAAATAAAACAAACTACAGGTACCGTCTGAAATCATTATTCATGATCTATGTTGGGTGGAAAATATGCAACCTTCCACTACTTTTAGAGTTATAGAAAATCTTCTAAAAGGAGCCCATACATCTATTATGTCAGTGGTAGTCAACTCAGAAAACTTTACATATTTTAGAGTAGAGGAATGAAGCTCTGAAAACAAAATTCAGGTTTTGTCTTGATTGCCAAGTATCCTTTCGAAAACTATACCAGAGTTGGCCCAAGCCATATCTTTTCAATCTATCAGCATACCCAAAACCCAGATCAGGCTGAAACCAGTCCGTGCCCCATCCTTGAGCTATGAATTATTTTTCCTAGATGGACAGAGTTTGCCCTAGCATCTCTGGATTAGTAAGATAAAAAAACAAAGAGCAGTACAATTTTTCAAGCATTGTCTCAATAAAATTGCAGAAAGACAAAGAAGAGGCAAGTTACTGGATATGGTTGAGGTACATACAAGTACAATAATCATAAAGACGCAGAGAAATAAATCAAGTACATCTATTGAATTAAGAAGAAATAGAAAAATCCATAATTGAAACAGTTCAATATAGGTTTTGGTAATTAGCCTGACCTTTCCACACCAGGACGTCGCGGACCCCCGTTTATGTGTTCAGAAGTAAGGATCTCCCTAGTAGCAACATACTCCAATACCTGCAGGCAGGGACTTAATGTTAACTTGAATGTATAACACTGGTAAACAACTATATGGAATTAACAAGAACATCAGCAAGATAGCTAACAAGAACATTCGTAATCCTGAGCGTGCATCCCATGTTTCACTATCCAAATCAAAATAGTGCCCAGAAGAAACCATGCCCCCCACATTGTTTGCATCAAGAATGCTCAAGTTCACTTGTTGACACACTACCCTTAGGTTCTACCACAGAACATTTAATCTTCTCTTCACATTTTGTTTTTGGTTGCAAAAAAAATGGTGAATATATTGAATCGAATCGTCCATCATTTGCACACAAAAGCAAGGGAATCACATTGACTTCGGCAAATTTAAAGATCACAGAAAAGGGTCTCCATTGGAACGACAGCAAGAGTATATAAAAAGGATAATGAATCTAAACAAGAATAATAGGGGCGAGAAATCCTAGGGAGCTCCAATCCATGGTGGATCTGGCTCGGTCATAGAAACGGACCCCTTAACCCCCCATAACGCACCTGACGTTCAAGTTATGAATCAACAAAGAAAAAGGAACAAATTTATATCCAGGTTAAGAAACCTCCCAATGACTCAAGGCTCAATTGACGTAGTCCAAAAAAGAAGGCACAGCACTCAGCTGGAAAATGCGTTCTAAGAATAGAGACAATTATTGTAATAGAAAACTGTAGACAGTTAAATTGATGTGTTCAATGATCCTTCTTAAGAAAGTGGTTCAGCCCAACACTGATATCATCTTATTAGAACTCATTCCAAAATACACCATAGGCTACTAAATTAAATGTATCAAATACATCAACAGATTCAGTTATCATATAAACGTTATATAATGTTATGTGAATATAAAACATACAAATGTGTTTTGAATTTGGACAACTTAATCAGCCAAGAATGACTGAAACCATTCTGTCTAAAAGTTGCTGAAGCTGAGTGAACAGACCATCCAAGAATTTACCAATTATCTACTTCCAAATACACAAAAGCTTTCTTTATTACCATACAATATTAAGTTAGGAAATATTTGTGGCATATCGATAATTTTCTCACACTTATACCTTGAGAAGCTTACGGAGTATAGGTATCTTAATGAATTCCTTCCGATACCGCTTCATTATATTGTGCAACATCTGCAAACCTGGAAAGTAGAAGCAAAGGCAATTGTTATTGCTATGAAAGGACATTTCGGGAAAAGGAAAAAAATTCCCATGATCAAGGAAAAGAAGTCATAAGCCATAGCAGACATGAGGAACCAGAAATTTCACGACATGCAACCACGAGAAGAAGCACTACCATTCTTATTGATTATATCCACCAAAACTGTCCGTGATTTTGTCTTCAGAAGAGCATCAAGGATCATAGACAGATCTCGATTACTGCAAAGGAAAATTGTGTTACAAAAATTGACAATCCACAACTGAATAGTCCGAATCAACCAGCTGAAATTCTCAAGATATCTTTCTCCTACCTCTCGGAAAAAACTGAACAAATTCAGAAACCTACCAAATCTTTGCTATAATCTACACATGTACCTTTGAATTGCTTCACCATTGCCACTATCACCAGAAGCAGCAGTTAGAAGCAGTAGCTTCAAGTATCCTCCTGAAGCATCCTGATGCAAGAAAAGACGAATCAACACTGAACCTCTATAAACATTAGAACAACAGGATTATGTAGCTAACAACAGGAAAGGAATTGTGCATGTCCCCATCCTCAGTCTCCCACAAATAATCATCCCAAATAACCAAACCTAACCCACCCCTTTATTGTATATATCTTGAAATAATTGATCATCCACAATACATAACTTTATGGCATCTTACGGGTACCCCCAACAGAAGGGAGGCCTATAAAGTGTAAAAAAATAATGGAAGAGCAGAACGATTCATCTAAAAAAATAATAATTATGGAGGAATTGGCCGAAAATAGTACTGCAAGAACAAAAATGTATTAGTCTGTGTCAACTGATGAAACATCAGAGAAAATATATGTTGTGCAATAGCTTACTTTTCTTTTGCTTATCCCCCCATCAGAATCAAGTAACTCATTTAGTTTCTCTTGAACTGCAGTCAGAAAGATGAAAGTGTTAGCCATTGCAAAATTTGAATGGTTTCTTCTAGGTCATAAAGAACTCAATTTACCTGCTTCAAACCGGCCTGCTTCAAAATGCCCATTGGATGGATCCTTAGGTTTTAGGGGTACTACATGTAAATTGTTGTCAATTTCAAGCGGTTTCTTGACATTCACAGTGTCATCCTTAGACCTTCTCCTCTTATCTGAGAACAATTTGCCGGAGATTTTTGTACGAGGACGAGACTTTGACAATACAGCTCCATTGTACCCATTACTCGGTTTTAATTTCTTTTTTATATCAGGTATATCAGGCAATGATTTCTCAGATTCTGTATTCAGACATACTGCACCTAATCCTTTATTCAAGCACGAGAAATTCTTCTTACTTTTTTCTGTTATATAGAACTCCTCGGGAGCTGAAAAGACATCTTTGCTTGGTGCTTCATGTGGTTGTGTAGAAGGGGAATGTTGTCCAATTGAACTCTCATTTTCCAAAGATAGTTTGACTTCGAGGGGAATTGCTGCAGATGATTTATTCATAGGCTCTCTTCTCTCCGTAGTAACATCTGAGCATCCAGGAATAGTGGCAGAACTAATCATTTCCACCTTATCTCTGAAAAACATTTCTTGTGTTTGCTTGCCCAAGGAGATTGCTGCTTGTCCTCTATTACATAAGGTTCCACTGATTTCATCGACTTGTTCAGGTGATTCCTTTGACGTTGCCAACTCCTTTTTATTCAGGGAACTTGTAGTAGATGCCACATCATATGTATTGTGATCCATTTCATCATCTTCACATACCATAACCTGTTCTGAATATTCCTCATCAGAATCGCCCTGAACAATTGTGTCAGAATTTAGTGGATCACCGCCAATGTACCCACGACACTGAGATGAACCGCAGACACATTTTTTGGCTGCTGCACCAAATACTCGCACATAATTGTAATCGAAGGTCACCTCTTCACCCTGACCACACCAAAACTTCAAATCATAAGCACGCAATTGCTAATAACATGGAGAATCATCCGCGAAAGTGAAGTAGATTTAAACATATCAAATTAAACACATAAAAATAAATAGAACTTATGGTAATAATATGTACTACTTACGTAAAAGAATGTCCAATAAGCATGGACTGAAAGGTAGATGAAGATATAAATTGGCACGAGTAAGCAACTATGCAAAAAGAAAATTAAGTACAGGAAAGCCGGAGCCATTATAGGACATTAAGTCCAAGAAACACATTGATTCCAAGTAATCATGAAGGTCCAGATAAGAAGCATTCAGCTTGAAGGCCTTACAAAAGCAAGCTCTTTTTAGGGAAACATAAGTACATTGCAAAGATAGATAAGAAACAATAATGACAATATACCTTCTTAATATCCCTTAAAGCAAAGATTCCAATGCAAACTTCTCCGTTCACAATCCACTGTTGTCAGTAAAAGTAGTTAGTAGAATAAAATCAAGTATGTAATTTTTCAAAAGGGTAACCAAAGACAGAATTACTTCAACTCTTAATAAAGACATACAAATGTAGCAATGTTATATTTAACATATAATATTTATAATATTCATAAACAAACTTAAGGTTGTAAAGCTGTACATAGCTATCTCTTCAAAGTATAGCATACAACTTAACCTTGCACAACACAGAAAAGCATCAAGGAAAAGTTCAGATATAATCTGCGTGAACATGGCGACTTTATTACAAGTGCTTCAACAGCAGAACAGGACTACTTCCTATGATTTTCTTGCATAGTTTCTCCATTACAGGAAATCACTCGCATATGATATGATAATACCCATCTTCTACAATACATTGAACGTTCTTTTCTTTAATTCAGTTTTCAAAATGAAACCGGGACCTTTAAAATTCAAACTTTTACTTATCCAATGAAGATTCACTGAAGTATTTCCAAATAGAAAAACATATAAATTACATGGAGCAAAGTCCGAAGACTATCTGATCGTAGCTACAATGTCATGGAAACACACAGAATGAAGAATAAGTACTCTAATGCTTAAAGAATACATTTAACTACTTTCAAAATTTAGAACCAATTAGTGGGGGAAAACATTAATTCACCAGCACAAGTGATAAGTAAAACAACTATCAAAAAGATCGCGGATCATGAAATATCGAATCCAGAGCTACAAAATTTTGTTACTATAAAGGCTTTAGACCAAAACAACCCATTTAATGCGGCAGAGAAAGGAGGGTAAAACATATTCGTCTCTGTCTGCTGAGGAAAACTCCATCAAATCTTATTATTTCAATCCACCTAGTATGTTACTCCTGCCGGATTTTGTGTAGAATGTGCCTTGTCTTTGTCAAACTATCTCTAGAAAGGAAGAGTCCCTAGTTCTGATACATTAACTATTGTAAACGCCGAGAGAAGATAAAAATCTTGGGGAAGAAGATGACGGGAATAAACAGGAGGATAACGCTGTCATTATCATATAGCCAAGTCAGATTATTTTATCTGGCAACAAATATTCCATGTTGAGAACCTATTGGACTGCTGCACCACCTCACGCTAATGATATGGTGCAGCGGTTGGTTGCACTAAAGATTTTCTCGTGCCTGAGGGTCATAACAATTGCTTCAGGCTTATGAGATACGAAGAGCATAGGAGCTTTCCTACCCTTAGTTGTGCATGTTCGTCAGTTTGATAACTACATCAAGTATAATTATGTTAACAGTCTCCCTTGCAAGAACTAAGGTGGATCTAGAAGTTCTGTACTTAAATGCTTTTGCACCAAGAATACTGAATGCCAACATCAAATGCATGAAAACTTTGCGAAGCCAACTTACATGAACTAACTCTTCCAAGCAACACTCAATGATACCATACTTTTTACATTTTACCTATGGAAAGTATTAAAAAGGAATGGAACAATTAGTTGAGGTTAAAAAGGTGAGAGGAGACCAGAGAAAAAGAAAAAGAAATTACTTCAACACAAAACCACAGTTGTGTATATGATTGGCTTTTGGTTTGAGAATTTATGTCTCAGAGATTGAAAAAGTGGATTGGCGTGAGACAAGATGTGGGGACGAAAGTGAGAATTTTGTGTTGGAGACTTAGTTTTAAAAGGCGCGAGGCGAACCGAGGCGATGAGGGACCGAGGCGCGAGGCGAACGTTCGAGGCGCTCGCCTCAAGGACGCGAGGCGCTCTATTTTTTGCAAAAATTCTCATAAATTAATTTT
>JAOWBF010000035.1:10453219-10464815 GCA_028566175.1 Vinca major
CTGAGTTTAGGGTTCTTCCCCGGTAAACCCCTTACCCTACAAAGAGGAAGGGAGATGTCGTCGGTAAGATCATATGCCTAACACAAGCAATTCGAGGGTTGAAATAAGAAGGAAAGTTGCCGATAGGCTCACCTTCATCTCGCTTCGCTCGATCTCCCGTTGGTCGCCTTTCAAGGAGTGCATTCTAAAGTTACGGTACCAACGACTATGTTCGTATCCTGATCCAACTCTTTAATTCAAACCTAAGACCATGAATCTCCTGAGCCCATTCACAAGAACCTAGTAAAATAGGCCCAAAAGAGGCTCTTTCCTAAAACTGGCACTCTTGAAATGTCCGTCTTCGAGGGGTTGATACCAATTTTCCCGAAAGTGGCACAATTCCAATTCAAGTTTACGAGGGAAAGGTGCGATTCATCAACAAAGGGATAGGGATAAGGATTCGCAGGCGAGAGTGTTTAAAACATCAGTCATTGAATTGGTTACCCAAGCAGATGGGATCATTTTCCTAGACGAGCGAGGAGAAGAGCATGACAGCGAGTGGATCCGCTAGCTTCCTTTCCCTGTCTTGTGGCGGGCTAATAACTAATAAATGGAGGAGTCGTTTCCAGGCTATCGAGCGGACCTCCTTTCTAGTGGGTCATGAGGTGAGGTCCCGTGGGGATGATCCTAATCTTCATCAGTAAATGGGGAATCGGCATAAGTCAATTGTTACGAAAGAATTAAATTAAACTCGATTTGTCTTTGACAAAGAAGCCAGCAGTCGTTGACCTTTCCCCGAGCTTGCATATAAGGATTACGAAGTGAATTCGGGAATGGACCCAGCTAGATTGCATAGCCAGTGGGAGGGAACCCTACATAGATAGATAGGAAAGCCTAACTAATCTAATAGTTGGGTTTGGAATAGGCCGACTTCAAAGGCAAATGAAGCAGGGGAATAATTTCCCAGTCAAGATCATAGGAGCAAATCTCTCCTTCTTGATCTCTCTCTGGAACAGATATGCCCGAGGATGAGACCCCCGCCCTCCTCAGTCAATCGCAGCCGTGTTCTTTCTCTATAGAATTGTATTACGACGCTATGTCTATGGAAAAGTCATCCCCTGTTTTCAGGCTCTCATGAAGCCTTAGGGCGAAAGCAGTAGGTAGGGTTGGAGACCGACGAGGCTTGAGCTGTTCTCGAGTCCATAGTCTCGACCAATTATATTGTTCTCGATCCGGCCATGCGAATATCAAATAATCCATTTTCCGCCTAAGGTTCGAAATCTTCTGGTCGTGGGCTGCCTCTCATACTACCAAATGAAATGGGCCTTTTGAAAGGAATACCTTATCGGGTTTTAGCTTACGGCTTATCTTTCCTCATCTAGTCCAACTAAGAGATCTGGCAGAGGGCTTCGAGGCCCTAAAGAAATTCGAGCAAAAGCAAGGGCGGGCCTGGTCAAGTAAGTAAGCAGTGAGATGAACCAAAGCACAAGCTATGAATAGCATGAGACATGACAAGCTGAAGTACAAAGAAAGATAGAATGCAAGCGGATGAATGGGCGATTATCGCTATATAACGAAGGAAAAGACGAATGTTAGGAAGTTATATAAAGGACGAGACAGAGCCTTAGAAGGACTTTACCTTAGTTAGAACAAGATGCCGACGAGCTGCATTTGGCTGCCTTTCTAGCCTACTGGCTCAGCAGATTTGTTTTGCCCGGGGGTCGGGGCCCTATACAGCTATACAGTAAGGCTGTTCGTCCGAGCACTTTTTTCATGGCCAGCCTGGGGCCTCAGTCTTCTTCCTCCCGTGTTGGCCAGCTTATTGAGCGTCTGGTCTGACGAAAATAGCGTAAGACCCTGTGGGGCCTGTGAAGTGAGGTACCACATTCCCCATCAACTATCTTTTTGCGTGGATCGCTTTGTACTTCCCTTGCTCTTCTCATAAGACAGATCCGAAACCTGGGGCTTAGGAACTCACTTGAAAAGCCACAGCAAGCAGGCTAAAAGGAACAATGCTGACTTAATCAACTAAGAAGCAGAAAAGATCAAAAGCACACGGATGAGATTTCGTTTCTGGTAAACAAACTGCTTCGCAGATACATTACTAGTAGTAAACCATTGAGTGAGGAAAGGGAAGACAGTTGAGAACCGGTCGTGCTTCTCCTTACGGGAAGGACTCCCTTGACTTATAGGATTAGATCAAGTAAGTTCCCTAGTTTGTTCATAAAAAAGTGAGGAGCTACCTATTGCCAATACTTGGAGATAAAGCTGGTTCCCTTTTGAAATCTGTAAACTTCAATAGGAAAATCCATGGCATAGTGAGTAGATCCACATCCAGAGTAGTGATCAAACAATTATCACAATCGAGATTAGCGGGTAGGAATGGATAGCTGTGTTTGCAACCAATTAGAACTAGGGAGCGTGAAGGAAACCCTCTTGCAATGTGATTTTTCGCCTCACTTGACGCTAGACGATCTATCAATATAGCCAGAAAGATGCCTATCAGGATCCAGGGCTAGATCTAGAGGAAGGCACTCGAGGTAGAGACTCCATTGTGGAGAATAGAGCCAAACAGCTAGTAAACAAGGGCGTTAAGCTTAGGGGCTCGTTGATAGCATTCCTCGCGAAACGGAAAGAAAACTGCTAAGTGCATACCCCTCTTGAAGTCATTTTTGCATAGATTGAGTAGTATTTGTTTGATTTATCCGCTCCTCAGGGGCAAGGTTTATTTCTCTATTCAATAAATGTCGGCTTTAGCTAAAAAAAGACTTGGCTAGCCCTTTAGGGGTCTGGGTGGCACTCCTCATGGCTACAGTTGCTAATCTGAGGCACTGGCTTCAGAAGCAAGTTCAACCGGCTTACAAACCTAAAAATCACATCCTTTTCATAGAATTTGATCAAAAAGTAGTGGGTTCCAAAAGGAGTCCCCCTGACCTTGCTGCTTCCTCTTTCGTTCAAGGAGCATGAAGCTCATCTTCATTGACTGACTTGGAAATGAGCCCGTCACCCTGGCATCGTACAATATAACCCCCTTTAGCCGCTCCTTCATCTGTCAGTTAAGCTGCTGATAGTTCCTGAATCATCGGACACAGCCATACCTTATGTGACTTTGTTTGCTGGAATAGAGGTGTCAGAGGACTAGGACTTCCCCGATTCAATTCAAGTCGAGTTAGCTTCACTCATGCCATGTCTTCTCTTCCGATCCTTCCCCTTGATCGTCGAGTAAGTAACCCCTCTTCTTCTAAATCGGGAATCTGCATAGGTCACGGGAAAGGACATTATTGAAAAGAAAAAGGTTAAGTCCTCGATAGTGAGGAGGACCCTCACAGCTAAAAAAATCGATAAAGCTAGACCTCCGGCAACCGCCTATCCCAGGGTAGGTGGGGAATTCTTCCGGCCTCGATCGACTCTGGCGATTCCTGGCATATGTATACCATAGTAGCTAAGGCAACCCCGTCCCAGCTCGCATTGTATTTGAAGTTGTGGATAGAAAGGGGTCTATAAGGGGATGGTAGGACAGATATTTTAGTACAGTACTCCGCTGGTTGGGCCGTACTCCATAGGACTGGGAAAGCCATACTCTGCTAGGCTGCCCTGAAGTAGCTCTTTGAGAAGCTCAGTTTAATAGAAAAGCAAAGAGCCGAACGAAGATATCTTATCTATGAAAATTCTTGTCTCACTTTCCAGATAGGAGTAAGAATCTGATACATTGGTGGAACCAACAAGATAGAGTGGATCTATCTCTCATTTAATAACTGTAATGTCGTAATGTCTTCTTCTGCACCTGCTATATCAATTGTACATGGAAACAACATAATCGTTCTCAGGTAGCGATCGTATCTTCTTAGCAGTCCTACAGAAAGCTGGATCGATCGAATCCCGCCCCAACGGGAGCAGCGGAATCCACTTTCTAAGCTATTTCGGTAGCTGGTGAGGACTCATCGCTAACAGTGTCAAAGTCAACAGCTTCAAAAAGGAAGACCCGTTCTGAGCGAGAAGAGAACTCAAAACAAGGGCGTAAAGCAACTCGTCTCTAATAGAGCATGTTGTTCGGAGTCAAGATCAAGAAGGGCAATGCATTCGGATGCTTCATTTAGGAGGAATTCAAGTACATCAACATTATGGCGTGGATAACAATAAACATAACAAAATTCAAATTGAATTGAAATGAATGGAGAGGCAATGAAAATCTTTCACTTTGTTAAGATAGGTATCTCATAGCTCATCATCCGTACCCTCACTTACTCAGTAAAGTCAGATCGTACTGACCCACTTAGTCGTCGTCTGATGGAGCTTCTTTCTGCGATCGGAGTCCTCGGCTGACCGAAGAACCCGCTTTCTTTCCTAGAACCACGTCCGTTGCAAGAATAGGCTCTTAGCCCGATGACTTTCCTGCTTGAGTGTCTTGCTAGGCATTTCAATGTGTTATGCATAGTGGCATGCTCTGTAGCCGGAGTAAGAAAGATTCAAGGAGCGCAGGGGATATGCTCTTACGAGTGATCTCTCTCGCTTTCAAAAGGAATTGATAGAAAAACGACCATCCAGCTATAGTTTGAGGTGTATATCATAAGTGACCAAAAAAGACGATTTCTGGTAGCTTTGATGCTATTCCTGTAAAAACTTGCTACAAGCGGGCAACTTACTACCTCTCTCTCTCCTCTTCTTATATATATAGTTTCATCGTATAAGAGAGGGGTCGGTGGGCAAGTGAGCTGTAGGAGTAAAGGCTATAGGATCGGTATTAGGAAATGGCCTAACTAGGAACGGCAGACTCAAGGCGATGACTAGTAGATCTCGGGGGTACCTAGAAAGGAAGGCATCCCTTTTGGAAAGATAAGGCGCAAAAGACAGGAATCCAGATATCTTGAGATAGCCAGATTCACGAGCTGAGGACTAAGTCGAAGTTAAAGTCGATGCCATTGTTAGTGCCAATACCCTAGAATAGTTCACACCAAGTGAAGAACCACCCTTTTATGTAAAGATATAGAAGCAATAGGAATTTCCTCTGGCTCGCTATCAGGCGCAGTCGCGAAGAATAGCATAGCACCTAACCTCTTTCTTTCCTCTCGCTATCGTTCTCGCTGAATTAGTTCGCTTCCTGTCAGCTAGTCGCTCACAGTATCGGGAATAGGCGACCCTTAAGACTTGATCGAACCTCTAACCTTCCTTACTTCAGTAGGGGAGGAATAAAGCTTTATAATACCTTATAAAAGGGAGTAGAATAGTAAAGTAGTTGCTCTCAAGCGAGCTATTGGTCGAGCTGCCTTTCCTTCCTAATGCCCTATCGCTACGTAAAAGAAAAGAGGTTGAGAAGTACAGTGGGCAGGAGTCGATTCGATCTACTATGCCTTTCACTCGGTCTTTCTGCCCTGGGCAAGCAAAGAAGCAAGCGAAATCCATCCCGGCACGACCGATGACTTAGTCTCCTTCTCCGCTTCGACTCAACCACAAGCTGTCGGATTTCGACCCGCAACTAGAAAAAGGGGCGATTTCCTTTGAGGGATCCGTCCAAGTCCTGCTAATCCCATTCCTCGAAAGGGGAAGTACTTTCCCAATGACGGAAAGAATGCCTTAGTCGTGTCAGTGTGAAGAGTTTTATAGGTGCCCCAAAAGTCCTCCATATTGGGATGACGGTCTCCGACCATCCTCCTCGACGAGCTTCGTTGCCAGCCGGCAGCCAAGCCTTTCCCCGACTGGCAACGAAGCTCGTCTCTTAAGCGGGAGAAGTAGGACAGGGAGATGTAGGGCACCGTCCACTGAGAGAGTTGCTTGAGCTCTTGGGGCTAGTACGAGCATCTGAATCTTGCTAGTGAGCCAGTCCAAAACCTTGGATCAGGTATGGGCGTTAAGGCTCATCGCTAGTTGGAAGAACTTTCAAATCCCTTTCCCCACGGCTTTAGTCGAGCTTTCGAGAGAGAGAGAGATGGCCTTGGAACTTCCTCCTTTCCTGTTGTCGGAATAAGCGCGCAGCAAGATCATTCCTTATGCCAACCTTCTGATCTCAGTCTTGGGGAGTTCACAGTTTTCCAAGCGCATCTAGTTCCCTTAAGCGAGTGGGAGTTGAAATGTTCGTAGCTCTTGAGAATTTCTTTTCTCACACGTTAACCTCATCTGGGCATTCAATGAAAAAGAGAAGAATAATTTGCACATCTCGATCTTAAAGGGAATAGCGGATTTTCCACTTCATTCTAAGCAGAATGCTCAATTAAGACAGTACGCAAGCAAGTTAGAAAGTAGGACTTTTTTCACTAGAGTAGCGAATCGCTTACTTATTAAAAAGGTGAATCTTCCCGGAGTGCTTCGTTGATTCAGTCTGCTCCTGGTGGGTGGGATCGGGCCACCCTTCTTGCTTTGTGGGCTTTGGATTCACCCGTTGTGGAAGACTGCTTTCTTTGATGCTTGGGTGATGGTTTGCTCTACTCTTTGAATGTAGTTGAGTCCGGGTCGCCCCATTTTTGGGAGTGGTGGAGTCAACTCAGACAAGGCGATGACAATAGGTTTTTTAGGCAGGATCAGAGCGGAAGTAGCACATTGGTCCACTTTCTCTTAGCCGTCAAGCGGTGAGCCAAGAGGAAAGCGTAGGAGCATGCTTCAAAACTACAGGTCTAGCTAGCGCACTCCGGGGACGACATAACTAGACGTGACGGGACTACATGAAACTTCAGTCTTTCGGCTCCCTTGTGGTCGAACTTTTTTTTAGAATGTAGTCTAGTTAGGCTTTTAGTGAGAAGCCCTGACGGAACTACACCTGAATCAAAGAAGGGGGTGGGTAGGCTGCCTTCTTTGAACCCTAGAATCTCAAGACTCCTTGTCTCTATCTTCAACCCATCAAATCTCCGCTTCGAGACCTTGTGATCTCAGAAAATGGATTGAGACAATCTCCCAAGACAAGCAAATCCTTAGCAAAGGCGAAATTCCTGAACTTGCCGTCCCTCTCAATCAGACCATTAGTTATCTTTCTTTGTAGTTCTGAGGCATGTGAAGATCCAATCAACTTAGAAGGAAAGCTTGCCCAAACACCAAAAGCAGCAGCAAAAAGAGCATGAACTGAATCACTTTCCAGTCTCATAAAGGTTGCCTTGCCCTTGTTCCAGGTCCCAGTGAAGCTGCTCTTTCCCTGTGCTGTTGTTGTCGATGCCGCGGGATTCGAGAGAGCTTGAAAGCGGAGCAGAGGATGCTGGAGAGAAGAAGAAGGGTGAAGATGGAGTAGTGAAAGTCTTGAGTGCCTCGGTCCGTCACTAAGACTAAGAAGGTCAGGGGCTTTTGTTCGCATTTCTTCGAAGCTTGGAAGCTTCACTGAAGATGTTCCCCTCACTCCTTACTAGGACCGAGCAGCAGGGATTTTTGAAGTTCAAACAGGTTCTGACTTCGGAATAGGTTTTGGCCTTTCCATCAAAGTCTCTTCTTTTGATTGAGTGTGCAGCATCAGGGGTTGGTGCAGTCCTTATGCAGAGAGGGGCATTGGAGAGTTGCAAACTGGTGGGAAAGAGGGAGAGATTCATGCCAACCGCCTGCTTGAAAGTGGTTAGTCTCTTCACCCCAGGCCTCTAAAAGAAGAAGCAGAAGAGCATACCGCCTGTGAAGAAGAGCCCACTGCCTATGAAAGCAGGCTCTCTGACTCCAGTCTCTTTCGGGGCAGTAAATGGGAATGGAATAGAGGGCGGGGCCGGCTTCCCTTTTCTCCATAGAACAAGCCCCTACTGCTCTTCTGCCTGCCTGCTTTTTGGGCAGGGCGTCTCTCACATCGTTTCTAAAAGCTCCTTTCCCGAACGAACCATAAGGCCGAGAAAGCGGAAGAACATTTCACTTTGCCCCTTTCTCTTTGATGAAGATGTCTGAATCTAAAGTATGTAGATTGATCGTTAGAAAGATCTTTTTAGAAAGAAAGATCTTGTCCACACCCAAGCTTTTCATAAGGTCTGTCAGTGGGCCCTACTTACTTAAAGCTTCTCCTCATAAATAGAGAAAGCCACGGAATCTCCTTTGAAACCCCTCTGACGTAAGTGCGCGCAAGAAAACGTATGCGCGTTCACTAACGAGCAACGGCAACAACCTTTGGCTAGGGATAGGCGAAAAAGACGGGCTTTCCATTAGGAGATGGGAGAGGAACAGCTATTCTAGATCAATCTTAACCATCGACTTCTGACTTGACTGTTCTGGTGGAGTCTTCTCTAAGTCACACCCGATGGAGAATTTAGCCTAAAAAGGGACTAGTCTGACACTGGCACTGGACCGACATCAAAGCACTTAGCACTCACCAATAGATTCACCTTTCTTCTACTACTATATTAAGAAAATCCCCGCTTGATGGAACAACTACTGAGACAGTGTGAATAACAGTCATTTCATCTGTCTCTACTGCGCCTGCTGGATCGAATGGCGGAGAACTGGCACTGAGAGAATATGCATCTCATATTAGGAAAAATCTCTCTTTTCTCCTGAGCCCTCCTCTGTTGAGACTGCCACGGCCTGGAGATCGTTACAACGGGAGTTAGCTCGCTTAGAGGGGGAGAGCCAATTTCAAACTCACTTGGAGAAAGCAAGCAGATCTCTGTCTGTCTGAGCTGAACCAACCCGGGTAAATCCTTCCATCTGTCGCACCAGGAATGCCAGTAGTGAGGATAACCGTCTCGCCTCTTCTCCTCTGGTCTTTCCGTTCTTCTCCTTCTCGTATTCGGCGCTTCGCACCTTTCTTTCTTTCAAACCAACCTTGACTATTGAGATTCTCCATCTTCTTTTCCAAATCGGAAGAAAGTAGTATCCACCTTCTTCCTTTGCCGGTATCCTACGATCTCTTGACTAAGTCATTTCACACTAAGCACTGAGAACATGGGCCCGTACCGTGCTACTGCCTTGACCTAGGATTCTTTTCCTCACATCGGATTCTGAACTGGAAAACTGAAGCTTGCGAGATTGCTTGGTACCCCCCTTGGACATATAGCCACCTTGGTAAGGAGAGAAGGCCAGAGACTAGTTCCTCTCCCTCAGGTCGAGCTCAATTACATCGATCCTATCTATAAAGAAAGGGCAGACTGCCTTGTCCGCACTGAGAGGACAGCTAGCCGCTACGCACCTGGGATATCAGTAAGAGAATCTTTCTATCCTAATAGTCAACTATTAGCGTACCAAAGCTCAAGCGAGCCTCCTCTATTCGATTTTGCTTCTTCCCGCTTTGGCTCTTGTTGAAGCATTGCCGGAAGCTTCACTCTGTGTAAAGTAAGGACTTAGCTTTGACGGCCGCCTTAGGAGCTTTGTTCAGCACTGACCTTTTCTAGACCGGTCAAATCAGCGTAGAAGTTCATTTTCAAAGCGCTAAGAATCTCAAAATTTGTTCTTTCGCGGTCAACTCCCGTCCCATCTTTTCACGAATCAACTTCTTCCCTGCTTTTTGGGATACTCAATTCCGCCCCTGCTTGGCCCTTTACTGGGGCAGTCCTTTGTAATGCCCGAACCCGGGCTACTACCGATTCTAAATTCTACGGTCCCATGACTACTTCTTGTCGTAAGACAGTTCGCTTACCCGGGGCTTAGACAAGACTTAAAAAAAAGCACTAAAGGCCTGGTGCCACCTTTCTCTCCAATTCCCCCCTCCCCCACGATCCTATAAGCTGGAATTTTTTATCGACAGGATTTGACCCCTCTCTGTACCGTCTCTCTCTCTTCTAGCAAGCTAGAAAGAGAGTGATCTTTCCTTCTCCCACGTTAAGTGTTGTTCCCGGATCACTAACAAGAACTAGAAAAGTCTTGTATAAAGAAGTGTCTCCTAGCTAAAAAGAAAGATGTCAAATGTTGCTACTAACGCTTTCATTAAGATTGGCTAGCTTCCATAAATGGGACCAGAGATGGGGGCGATAGAGATGGAGGAAGATTAGACCGGTCGAGGGAATCGAAAAGAAGCATTTCACGAGCGGTTCATTCGCCCGCTTGGAAAAAAAACTGCTTCTTTTTTTTGGCTCGCATTTTCTTCTTTTGACTGAAGAAGTCAACCTTTGCTTCTCTTGGATGGAGGTAACGGGCCACCACACCATTCTGATTAGCCTTGCGTTAGTTATTGGTCTCATTTGGTTCTGCAACCTCACTCAACCCTCCCCTCACACCCACCGCCCTGACCGGAAGTCGAGTACAGTTTGAGATAGGAATCGAGGACCAATCGAAAGATTGATTAGCTCGAGTGAGAAGTCCGAATAGAAAGGCATTCCTCCTTTCTTGATTCAATTCCTTAGCGCATCACCGGTCGCAGTAGAAAGGACGGTCTTCGTATACTGATTGCACCTACCAGGCAGGAGGGATTGGCTTAAGACAGGTCAGTCAAACATTCCTTGACTTTCTTTCCCAGCCCCGGAGAGAGAAAGAGAGAGATCTTTCTCGCATCATAGGTCGGGACTGACGGGACTTGAACCCGCAACAAGAAGAGTTTGACTTGGACAAGTTCATGATATGAAGAGCTTTTAGATATGAAGAACGCCCTACTAATACAAGTCAAGGAGAGGAAAGGAGTTCTCTCTCCCGGGCCCGTTAAGTTTCCGTTTTCGTCTTTTGAGAAGGCAAGATTCAATATGTTTGATGCGAGGGCAGAATGAACTAGACAGGGTGCGAACCCCGCATCGAAGAGGTGAGCTAAGCCCTCGAACAAGACTGAAAGGGTCCATCTCTCTCTATCTGTGGCACTCTGGAGGTCGTCAGAGTAGGACTCCATGCTTCCACCTAGAGAATCCTCTTTTCGTCTTTGATGAAAGTTCCATCCCGGTGGTCGAGCCTGTTTTCACTTCCTCTATACAGGTTCTCTTCAGCGAGAGGAAAACCAAGAATGCTAATCCTTTCCGTACTCTGACTCTACTGTCAGTGAGGTTCCGAAGGGCTATGTTTCCAAGCTTTTTCTTTCATTGAGTCTTTTCACACGAGAAAGAGCCCGCAACTGCAATCACTCTCTTTTGACTGGCTATCCTCACTATAGGGGTGGCCTGAGCCTTTCTAACGAGACCTTAGATGTATGTATTGGATGGTTACCCAGGTTCAGGTCTATCATCTTTAGGCAGTCGCATACTCGAGTGGATTGCCCTCTGTCTCAGACCTAGAACCGTCTTTCCCAACAGGAGCTCTTGGTAGACTACTAGGGATTCCAAATCCACCATAACATAAGGAGAGGAGGTAGAGCGGGTTGACCCTCTTAATGAAGATCGATCTGGCAGAGGAGAAGTAGATCCATTCAAGTCCAAAGCAAGGTTCCAAGTCTCAATTCAATGCTGCGGTTGATGACCGTAGCAATAGTCAATGGCACTGGAGGGAAGCCGCTTGGAAGGTGGCTTCTGCTGTTGAAAGCTTAGCTCATCCTAGCATGGCATATCTGTCTCCCCTGAGAATGATCATTCCTATTCGAGATCATGAATGGGTCTGCCTGTCAACCATTTCTATATGCGAGATGGAGGGATGCTTTGGTTTGGAGCTATTCTAAGCTGCATTCTCCTCGCCTTGTCGATCTAGCGCATCTTACAGGGCGCCTTTCATCAAGTAAAGGCTCGTGAGAACGCTCTTGTGGAACTAGGCTCTCTTAAGAGAGTGCGAAAGAGTGATTCTTTACCGAGAAGATTGGCATGAGATCGAGCTGTGACAGAAGAGT
>JAOWBF010000035.1:10696837-10711071 GCA_028566175.1 Vinca major
TACCATTATACTATCTATCTTGACACCCCCCCACCCCCCCAAAAAATAAACAAAAAAAGAAGAAAAAATCCCTGAAACAATTGCATTTTCTACTCTCATATAAAGGAACGAAAATTCTGGAAAATCTGATTTTTTTTCTAAAGGTTGCAATGTGTTACGGACCAATAAAGTAAGAGGCCGCTCGGTGAATTTTGGTCCAGATATAATCAGGGATCCTTGAGCAGCCAAAAAAACGGATCTAGTAACTAAGATTAAAGAACGGAGAATAGAAAGAAGGCAGTCGAGTATAGTTTTCCTGTTTTTATTTGAGAATTTTATCTGTCTACAAATGCATGTGACCTATGTACACCGGTGAACTTCTGTGATGTAGATCACCTAAAGAATAAATTGAAGCCAACTAGTTGTATGCACAAGCAAAAAGTTTATGCACACCTCACGGAGACCTATATAAACTGCTGGCCTAATTTCCAAAAAAATGCAGAAGATGAAGAAAAGAATCGAAAAATGAGAAAGCAATAAATGTTTCTTATCTATCTCCAATGCTTTTTCATGATCTCCAGAAAGTAATGGGGTCAGTGCTGTACAATGTGCGGTCTTGGATCTCAAGGTTTGCCACATGATAATTGATTAGCCGTGCCTGTAAAATTTTACACAGCATCAATCCTGAAGGAAGCGTCCACCAGCCGCTTTCATCCCTAAACCATGATCACCACCAGATTCAAATATCAAACTTTATTAATCAAAGCAAAAATTAGGAGCAGAGCAACTCTATAACTCGTATTCATGTTACTTACTTGATAAAATTCCAGGACTGAAAGAGATGCTTTTTACTCGACGAGGGTTGAGTCTCAAAATGGACAAATCCACACAAAAATGCGACCACCTGATAATGATAGCATGTGTTGAAGAACAGAGGTAATTGAGAACCCCAAGTTAGGAACTAAGTTTTGATGTTGTAAAATGGGAGTTTTGAAAGGCAACAACATTTAACACAAGGAAAAGTAGAAAATGTAATTATGGAAGTACATAAACTTGCGTCCCATAATCTAAATTTCTTCTCTCCATAAGAGATCAGACTATGGCAATGGGATATGGGGCACTACGGGTGTGGTTTACAATGAAAAAAAATGGAAAAAAAATATAGTGAGCAAAATCAGTGAGTGATATCTGATCACAATGCTATTTGTAAGGTCTCTCTCACACACACACACATGAAAAAGGCATATACTATGTATAATTGATTGCATTGGTGAATGGTGTAATTGAGGATGTCTGTTTTGGAATGCACATAGAGATATAGAGTAGATCGAATGTGGCACATAAGTTTATTACAAAATGTATATAAAAGATTTTATGTATGTTTTTCTGTAATGCAGAGAGAGAGAGAGAGAGAGAGAGAGAGAGTTTCTTTTTCTTTGGTTGGGGGATGTTCTAATAAAACATGATATCATAAATTTATCGAATATATGAGAATCTTGATAATGTTCTACATCGTGCAATCTGTCAAGAATTTTAACACATCCACAGCGTGAAGATGTTGTAAATCTATTACTGAGAGGAACTTGTGAAAGCTACTTACAACATTTATAACTGAGGTAAGATTCCACATAGCATATACACGCATAAGCCCTGCTGATCGCCTAGGTCCATGACTAAATAACGCATTGATCCCTGCTGGAAACGGGAGAACTATGGCAAGAGGAAGGACGGATAAAACCAAAATGAACTCCGATACTGAACTAGAATACAGCTGAAGCAAAGTAAGCAATACTAAGCTAACATCTGCTAAAAGGATAACTGAGATGACCAATCCAACAAGATCCTAGCAAATGTGAAGATATAAGAGAGGATTAGAATTATAAACCCAAACTTGAGATAAATACATTCACCAGAACCATAACAGATATGTATGAATAATACCTGATGGCCTATTGGCTTTATATTGCGGATTATGAAGTAGAAAGGAGAGCTTATAATCATCTCCTCTTTGAGATTTTGAAGGTTACTAGCATTCAAAGTATCTCCCGGTAGCCTTTTCTGAGCTGCTGACTGTTCATTGACTCGAACAAGATCCAGCGCTTTTCTCCAACGGGTAACAGGCAAACTGCTGCTTTAGTAGAAATGTAAAGAAACACCGTTAGGCATGGCTATGAGATCAATTTCTACATCTTTACATAAGCATGTTAGATGAGGGCTACTCAGTGAAGTTTTGAAATATTATTTTGTACACAGCATTTTTCATGCGGAAAAATTCTATTATTCACACTGCACCTAAACTAAATCCATTGACCATTGAATGAACCAAAAGGAAAAGTATTATACCATGACCGTTTATCAAATATCATAGCTTTATCTCGCCTTTCGACTGTTGGTTTCACAGCTTCATTGTCAATAGCACACAATAAAAGTCCAAACTGGTGATAACCAGAAGCAGAAGATGGAAAGCGTGTAAGATTTACATGCAAACCATGGAACTTCAGTGTTGGATTTGCATGTGTCTCAAGCCAGCTAATAACTGGACGAAATGTTGATCTTAGATGTCCTCTACGAACTAGCCGCAACTGTGCATTTAAACCAGCCACCAACCGATACCATATCGTAGGTGGAACTGACTGCCATACAGTACCAGGAAAAATCAATGGCACGCAACAGATGAATATGCCATAAGAAAGCAGTAGAGCAAAGTCCTTATTGTAGTCAACACAATCAGCAGTGTAGAACAAACCTGGCTCATGAGGCTAGTTAGAATTTTATCACTCTGAAGAGAGAAAGGAGCCATATATGATCCATCTCCACCAAAAACTATAGACAAGGGAAACCTTTGATGAAGACGAGGAGGAAGGTCATTTCTTTTTTCATCTCCACCAAGAAAAAAATCCACATATGCAAGCATCAAATCAGAAGTTGCAGCTACCTAAAACAAAAGGACCTCTTTATTATCAAGAAGAATGAGGTTTAATGTTGTTTATCAGAAAGTTGCACCGTCATAAGTAATATGAGGTGCCCCCTCCTCCCCCACACACCCCCAAGAAGCCCAACCATGGTGTCTGGGTTGGGGGTGGGGTAGCTTAAATATTGAAAGTAGATCATAAAACTATTTGGTCTGAGAATAGCAGAATTCGCTTGAAAGAAAGGTAAGATTTCTAGTTCTACCAAATAGAACAAGAGAACAAAGGAGTCAAAACTCCTTGTAGACCCAAAAGTATCTATCCCCCAAAAGACTTCCACTAAACAAATGACAGAAAAATCAAGAGAAGCTGAACAACTGCAGCCTCTATTGAACTATTCATACTATTTCTCTTCAAGTTCCTCTTCCCATACAAATGAAAAAGAAAAGAAAATCCAGATCTGAACCCATTGTCAAGACATGAAGTGTACTTTAACTAAAGAATCAAAATAAAGACACAGAAACAATGACTCGAGTAGTTAGGAAAAGTTCCTCAGTTTCCAATTGACGGCCAATTTTCCTCATCTAAGGCAGTGCAACCCAAAGGCCTCTGTAGTTCTACGGACAGGATCCTGTTATGAGGGCCTACAATATAAAACTTATAGCAGTTTGACTCTCCTTCTCTCAACCAACTTATATCCAGATATACTTAAGAGATTCCCCTGCATCCAATTGCCTTTCTATCCAAAAGAATACAACTTCAATTTAACTAGAGCCTATACTCATTGGGCTTGCTTAAAAATAGAAAAACACAGGAAATATACCATAAATTTTTATCAAGAATATTTGTGCAACTTGGCATTTAGGTCTAACAATTGCAACTTGCAAGTAAAACTTCAAAATCCAAAAAGATCCTACACTTGAAAAACCAATTAGTATCTCGAAAATATGGTTATCAAGATGAAATAGATAAGATGGACCTTTAGTCCTTCATAGAGAGCACGTGAACGACAAGAGCGCAAGCATGCATGATCATATTCTGACCGAACAAATTCCCGTACGCGTTGCATTTTTTTCTTCCGGCAGAACTGCTGCCATGACCATGCAAGTGGGTATGCAGAAACAGAAAATATGCTGTACACTGATCCTTCCCACCAATTGTAAGCCGCTAAACAGTTCACCTCATCCACAAATCTGTTGAATGCATCCTCATATCTGCAAGTGAAAATTATTAACAAAGTGAACAAGACTCACAAATAAATTGCATGGAGGATTTATTTACAACTACAGAGGCTACAAT
Source organism: Vinca major (assembly GCA_028566175.1). NCBI lineage: Eukaryota > Viridiplantae > Streptophyta > Magnoliopsida > Gentianales > Apocynaceae > Vinca > Vinca major. The sequence continues at coordinate 10,701,025 of JAOWBF010000035.1, forward strand.
TTCTTCTCAGAATTTCAGAGTTCAGGAGTTGGAGGGGAACAAGAAGAAACAAAAAACATATCCCTAAGTATATGCCTATATATGTTGAGATCATACACAATTTCTGTTACTTCTTTTGGCGGGGAATGGACGAGATGCCAAGGTTCAGAGAAAGTGTTGCAACCCATAAAATACATTCTGTGCACATGAGTTTGGGATTCCTCAGTTCTATTGGTTTCCATGACCTAAAAGGAAACAAAGCCATGGGTATACATAAGAGATTGCAATTAAAATCTTGCATAAATTTGGATTCCAAGTAAAATGATATCATTGATAAACACAAAGAAACAGCTCAGAATTACACAGGGTGCACCTCATTTAGTGACTCCAGGAATGGGAATGAGCGATCAATTGAAGAACCCCGGTGAGCAGGTGCACGTGCAGGTAAATCATCAGCGCTAACAAATTTCATCCTTGCCACACTTAGAACAAGAGCTAAGACAATGAGAAGGCTTAACAAGATGAAACCAAACAACCATGGGCCTCCAAAAGCATGTATTAACTCCTCAAGTGCGGTAAAACAGTATGGCATGTGATATCTCTCAGATACACACTTGTACGGACAAGGAGTATCAGTAACACCTCCTGCATAAAAATACCTATGAGGAAACTTAAAATTCAAGTGTATGCCATATTATAAAGAACTTACTAAAAGCAAACCAGCATGCTCCAAAACAAAGTTGAACCCATTGCTTAAGCGAAAAGTTATATATATTTCCTAATAATTAAATATCCTGGTAAACTTGTACAAATACAGAATTTGGAAAGCAGGATATGGAACTTTTTTTGACCCCTTCACTCCAAGCAGGGTTTAGAGGAATGGAATTTGAATGGTGCAAGATCATTCTCAACCTACAAGCAAAATTCTAATTACCTCGAATAGCAACGTATATAGCACGATTTGGAAGCTCAATAGATGGACAGTTACGACAAAAGCCTCTATCAGACCCACTAACATCCTTATATGTTCCAACCGGGCATTCCTGTAATAGTACATATTCAAAAATATGAAGTGAATTGCAAACGTCACAATGAGGGACTAAATGCATCCAAATTCCTTATGAAAAACATTTGACATTTGTGTTGAACTTGATAAAAAAACATCAACAGACTAAGGGTTGACTGGCATGTTGATGAATACTAAAGAATATGCTTATTTGAGAGTTTCAAGTTAATCAAGGTACCAGAACACATGAAAATGATGCTAACAGTTAACAAGTTTCATATGCAGAAAAATGCAAATGTTGTTTTTATTTCTAACTATGTAGAGTGGCATAATCCTACAAGAAATAATTGGACCAATTCTCTAGTATGTGTTTCTGAGACCCTGCAGATCACGAGCTTTCAAGTACAGATTTTTTTCAAAAGCAGCAACAGACCTGGCAAAAGATCCCATAAAGTCCTTTTGGACATTCTTTCCCGCTAATGGATCCATTTCCACCATCTTGACCAAGACCTCGACCAATTCCTCCTCTGCATTTCATTATCAAAAGGAAACTTAAGAGCCTCGGCCAAATTTTAGGATTTTCCATATTGAAATTAGACAAAAAGGTCACATCAACACAACTTTGTTGTAACAATTCAATCCTTCCCATTTTAAAGGATGAAGCAGATTTGAGTCAATAAAGCTGTGCATCTAACAACACCACTACTCATAAATTAGGCAATAGATGATCTTAACTATTAATAGTAATTTGAAACCAATTCATCCTTGTTCTTTTAGTAAATGATCCAATTTTAAAGTATCTAGCTTGTTTAGCAATCAAAGAGAACTTACTTATCATGAGCTTGTCAGTAACAACTTGTAAAATGATATATGAGAAAACCCTTATAGATATCTGAATGTTTGGAACTCTTTGGATATATGTAGAAATATAAGCTCAAAAAATGATCACATACATGGCTCACTCACCCAGTTGGTTCATTATGTGACTTCTGTCATGTTTGTTCATTTATTAGTGAGACAGACTTGAACTCAGTTTCAGTGTTTATAAATGTCGGTATCCAATCTTTGATTAAAAACATATGAACAACATGAATAGCACACATCCATGTTCAGATGGTTCATTTTGAACCGCTCCAGTAGGAAGAAAGATTTCATTAGGGATGTCTCCAACTTCTTGCAAAGCTAATCTCTTTTCACCAATGAGCATGAAAAGTGCATCGTCTCCATTGATATGTTCTTATTCCTACAGCAGAAAAATAAAGGGGGTGCATCTAGTCTAGAAATACATCCTGCAGGCTTTCCGTGCCTGCAAGTTCATATACATAGCAAGGACAGATTAAAAACAAAGATTGAACATTCACATAATTAAAAACAACAGACGAGACATTTGTCATAAAATCTTAGCGTGGAAGACTGACAAAATAAAAAGTACCCCGTAGACAGAGCTAGCAAGAATGGAAACTCACTGGTTAGTTATGAGCTACGGACATGCTGCATAATAACGAATACCACCTCACAAAAAACTAAAAATGCTAAATACACAGATTAAATAGCCAGAGCAATATAAGGTTAAAAACAAACCCCGCACTGATAGATCCTTCGACTCTAGCCACGGGCAGATATTCATCTCCAGTGGATATGTCTGACCAATGAAAATGAACTCTTCCGCCACCTCCGCCGCCTCCATTGGTACTTCCAATACCGCCAACAGCTGAGATGACAGAGGAATCACCAAGTGTCATAGCATCAACAAACAGAAGAATAGTCCCCCCAGATCCACCCCCTGAAACTGTGTGTGGAACATATGCACCATTCTGCTCACTGATGAAACTGGTACTGCTGGCTCCATTTGCTTGGAGTGAACCATAGATGGAAAGATATGTTAACGAATGTTCCAATGAACCCATTACTGTCACAAGACAAAATGCAGGCAAAGAGGAATAACTAATATTATTTCTGGAGATAAAATGCAGGCAAATTGCTGAGGTAACTCTAAACTAAAATTAGAAGCACAAAACCTAGACTCTGAACTTTTCAAGGATATCATGGTCAGTTATCAGACTGCATATTTCTGACTGAGAAACAGCATTCTCCAAAAAATCTAGTCTAAACAGAAAACACTATCCGATCCAGGAGAGAGTGATATTCATGGCAGTTAAGACAGCACAATGGTTTTAGGATTGTTATGGTATAATCACAATATTAGAAGAATGAACAGTAGGCAAGTTGAAAGTTAAGGAAACAGGTCGGCATTAGAAAATAAGTTGGGTTTACATCAGTAATCTGCCCAATATATGCAAGAGATGAATGTCTAGAAGCATATCATAGTTATTGGAATCTTGCATCTAAGGAATGAAAGCAATACATCCAATAACTGCGAGTTCATTGTTACTAAGTCCAAAATTTACTAATCTGTTCAAATAATTCAAAGAGGATTATAAGATCAGCCTCTCATTCAGTAATTGCCAAATAAGAGAGTAACAACAAATTCTGGTCAGCTTCTAAGAAATCCACTTTTTCCAACAAAATCAAGGCAGACTGCTGTACACTGAGATATAAACCTAAAGTTCGACTTTGAAGAGGCAACCAACCAATATTGCACTGAGAAGTTTCATTTCATTATTTTAGATCTCCAAGTAGTTTTTATACATTCAGGCAGCTGCTCTATCTCTAAAGTCAACTGTACTCACTTGATTCCAGTTTTGTAACATATTACTGTATCTGAAGAAAATAAGTTTAAGGAAAATCAAATTTCATGAAATCGAGAATTATCATCCGGTGCCTCAAGCCTAATCGTGCACTTAACGAAGAACCTATTCAGTTACGGCCTAACCTAACCTACAAAGAGACAGATGGATTCTGGAAAATTGTGAAAGAATTGTGAATTAAGAATAAGATTACATATGGCTAAAGTTTTGAGAGAGAGAGAGACATCACAGAATTGAATAGGCTACTCGGGAAACTGAAAAATATCTTGGGTGCCCTGAACTTCTACAAGGTATTGATAGTAAACTTCTATTTACAAATATATTAGACTCGTATTCCTAAAATTATAGGAAATAAAAGCCTAAAAATGTAGATCAGATCCTGAGGATGCTCAAATATGGAACAGTGGCTGCAGCAAGTACATGAGTTATGGTCCTAATTGTGGGAGTCTCACAGGAAGTAACTGGAACTCTTATATAATGCTCATGCATGGTTCACACGTGATGCAACTCCGATTCATTAAACAGCTAGTGATTTAACCTTTCTTTCTCAAGCCGGATCATGGTAACTTACATCCATACTGCAGAGAATATAACCACATATGCGATTAAAGCTGATAGGATATTTGACAGATACCATCTCCACCCGCCTCTTGGTTAAGGTAAATTAGTGATTCAAGATAAATTTTCAAATGAACTTGTTTTTTTATAAGAGCATGCCAATCACAATCTTTATTATTTACAATCACATCTACATTTATGCTGGTTACATACTGAGCCTATCAAGGAAATGGTAACACCGTTCAACTTATCAAACCTTAAAAGCGGAGCATATTTGTCATACATTCAGTAAAACTGATGAGAAAGTGTGGAGGATGCAAGATCACAAAGGAAAAACATATGCTAAAAGTTTAGTGTATCCTTCCAAAAACTTACCGATGATACCACCGCCATGAGCTGAACCGAGCATACTCTGATTTCCACTTCCACTGCCAAGTTCGCATGGAAAATTAGCATCTCCATAAGTCGTGCCGCCCCTAATATAATTGTCATCTATATATGTATCCCCTCCTCTACCACCGTGACCAGCACCACTACTATGATTATTCGGTAAAATCTCGCCCTTGCCCAACCCACCAAGACAGCCTGCATAGTCCAAATCAAAACTTTCAAATTCTGCAGAAAAAAAACCTCTTTGTTTATTTTATCTTCCCCTCATGGGCATTAGCCAAACTATCAAAAAGCTACAACAACTTAAAACACAATACAAAAAGAACTAATTACTCCCATAGAAAATCTTGTAATTTGTTGATAACACTCAAAAGGAATCTTCTAGCTAAGACAACATCGGGAAAATGAAAGAAAGAAGAAAAGAAAAACTCATACCAAGGCCGGACGCACTTATTACACCAGAAGGTTTCACAACTACAGTTCTAACCCAGTGAAAATGAACAACTGCACCTTCCACAAAGCCTTCAACTAGTACATCTTCAACTCGACATATCTGCATAAGTTAACTACTTCATCCCTTTGAATAAAAAAATGTGTGAAAGAATTCCACCTCTAAAATATTGCAGTAATTTAAGAAAATTAAAAATCAAATTAAATTTTGAAACAGGTTATTTTCTCTAGTTCAGTAACCAGGCCTCCTGAGTACTGAATTTCTTGAGCACCTGAAGAGTGAAGGACAATGTAGCATTGACATTACAATCTTCAGGTGGATGAAGCAGCTCGATGGGGCAACTCTGATGTTCACAATATAGCTCAGGAAGCCTATCAATATTGAAACAACAAAAATCTCAAAAAAATTGCGCGCACAGAGAGAGAGAGAGAGAGAGAGAGAGAGAGAGAGATGGAAATCAGCAGTCAGCAGTCAGCACTTACATAAAACCGTTGCTTGCATTTTGCAGGTGACCTCTTAGTACAGATCCAGAGCCAATCTGCGCATGAAATAGACATATCAGAATACAACTTGAGTAGTGAACGATAGGAAAAGATAAATCAACACATCAAAGAATTCCATCAGCGTCCTTATAAAGTCTCTCGTAAATAAGTAATAGACCTGAAATCAAAGTTTGTAGCACGTTGGACAACCTTAGAAAATTAAATAAAAAAATGTACCACTCTAGAGTTGATGATCCCAACTTGTTTCTCAGGCATCTGAAAATGCAACTCTGATATCCAACATCTTTGAATACAGACAAGAATGCATGAATTACATCACTTCCTTTAGGTTGTCTAAGAAACTTTACTGCTCTTTCAACAATCAAACATCATGCTTGGTCTGGTCGCTTTCGACACCATACCAATTGTATGCTAACAAGCATATCAAAAACAAAAGCAGCCATCCTCATTAAGTCTACAATACTCGAATCATTAATGTGTTCCCTAATGAGGTTATGGTTCACCTTTTCCTCCCTAAGTCCTTGATTTATTGTAGAAAATTTGCAAAGTCCACTGATACACGGAAAATGTTCGAGAGCCCATTTTAGATCGGCTTAATTGTTAAGAAGCATGTGAAGCTAGGTCTGATGCACTTCAAATCAGTCTCAGCTCTCTCGAACATTCATTATTATCTTTTTCTAGTAACTAGGCTCGGATCCCATGGCAAAGTGTACATATCCTAACATCTATTTTTACAGAATAATGAAGGGCCAGGAGACTTCTAAACCAATCAAGTGGATAACGTGTCCGAAGAACTTTTTACCCAAGCCAGAAAATGAAACCTTACAATCTCATCATATCGTCTCAATCAGAACATACGCCTTCTGGGTTTATACTTTATACATATGTTGATAGCTACAATCCAAGAAATCACCAAAGGGCGTTTTTTCTCTATTTGATCTAGAATTAGCTGAAGAACTCTTTTTAAATAATTTACAAAAAGGAAAAAGGCCTTGAGCTTCCAGTCCGTTAAATACCACATTTTTCACCTTCTTATCTCTAGCATTATCTAGCAAATTATGAAACGTATAGCAAGCGTAATATGATTTTCCCTATGAAACGTTATACGGATGAAGGCAAATAGAACTTAAATTAAATTATGAAGTGAGCAAAATGTTGTGCAACATGTTATAGGAACTTTGTCCTGAAACATTTAGCGAATGGAGTCCTTTCAGGAAGCAGTCAATTGACTTTGTACCTACGATTTAACTAGTCCAATTGCATACACTTCTATTTTTTATTTTTTATTTTTTTTTATAGTAATTGCATATACTTTTAAGCAGAAGTTTGTACTTTTCAGAAGGAAACCATAATATTTGACTTCAAATGGTGATCTAAGCTCGTTTTCACAAAAATCAAGCTTATGAACCAAAGCGCATCAGCAGTTAGGAGTAATTTAACATAAATAATATGGACAAGTATAAAACCAACTACCTCAAACTGTACACCCTTTACAGAAATTTAAAAAAAATAAAATCACTTTTTAGAACCATCACCTAAAGTTTTCTCAAGTAGAGTGCTAAAACCCTATAACTGTGACTCACGTAAGAGGTCAAACTAACTTTTCAAGATCTGAGTAGGTAGAAGTCTTACATTGATGCTGTAAAACAGTGACAAAACCAAATGTTGAGCTTCAATAAGATCTCCTGATCCTGTTAAGTTCAACGAACCTTGTCCATGAACTCCCAAATTTGCATTCGAATGTATGACAGATGATCCCTGATATACAACAAGTTCAAATACTAACAAATGATGAAGATTGTAAAGGATGAAGGAAAGAAGTTACCTTAAGAACCACTAGATTGCTCACTTCAAACATAGACGTCCAAACAATTGCATCACCATCACCATCGATAAGCATTTTGGAATTTAGCATCAAGTGGATTTTGACAGACATTCGCAAAGCCCCGTAGATCTAAAATAATAGCAACACTGTTGGCACGTTTTCAATAACTAAAAGGATAAGAAAATAAGTAAACATTCTACTTGAATCCACTGCAGCAACTACATTATGTAGAAAACATCAAATTTGAGAGTTTTCTTCTATTTTAGGAGATAAAAGAAGGGCTTCTGTGGAAAATCCATGGTGGTAAATATCCTTTACACTTGGGCCAACACATTCAACTGAAAAAGAAGCTCAGGGTCTGATTAGAGCGCTTATAAGTGGCCTGTTCCACAGCACACTAGCACCAAAGTAATATTTGCAAAAAAAAGAAGGTAATTCATGATTATGATGCTTCAGCAAAGAAAAAAGAATAAAATCATAGAGGTGAACCAGGGAGCATGAATGTGAGTCAGTGAGTGTGATACTGCCAAAATTCCTCTGAGAAAAATAAGAGGACAAAGTGATAGATAGTTCAGAGTTCAGTTTGTAAAACTTATGTATTCAACTAATAAAGTTACTTAAGAGAATAATAAGAATAAGACATGGAGATAACAGTTTTTTAATTTAAAGAAGATATTTTAATCATGCAATTAATTAGAAGTCAAGAAATGATATTCTCCAACAACAGAGATAAGGAGCTTTGAGCATTTAACCAACATTAAAAAAGATCTGTTCGACATCAATGTAAATTAAGTTTAAAATGCTAGTTGAAGAAATAAATCAGTTGCATATTTATAACAAAAGCCCAACCAAAAGAAAAACAAACTGATATGAACCTCAGAGATGGAGAATGAAAATAAAACAAAACTTGCCTTAATTAACGAGTCACTCATCAAAAGCTCTTCTGCCATCAACTCAAATTCAGATAATGAATAATGCACAAGACCAAAGGTTAAAACTGCACCGCATGTCAAACTAAGTTGTCCTTGAACCTATAAAAACTCAAGACATTATATGACAAAATCGGTAGATGTATACAGCCACAAAACTGAACTAATACAGCATCAATCATGGAAGAATAATTCAGCTGCCCCTAGCAAATAATTACCATGCAACTGCAAATAGCGACAAGAAGCCAACTTTGTGGATGAATGCATGTATAATATTGAGACAGCTACGCAATAACCTTTTGGACCATGCCTTATCCGGGGAAGTTGTTATCCCAGTGATTGTGTCACAAATCTGATGCCTCTCATGAAAATAAATCTTAGCGTTCATTTTAAGCATATGTATTCAAAGTGTACAGGTAAAACTTAAACATTCATGGAAGACATGTACAACAACAACAACCAAGCCTTAATCCCAATAGATTGGGGTCAGCTACATTCATGGAAGACACGTAGGAGAAGGAAATAGAAGAACCAGTGTTATCAATCTCGGATACGGCACGTAGCGGGCAACCTCAAAAATATTCTAGCGGGAGCGGGCACTATTTGAAATTTTAAGTACATGATTTACCAAAATTTCAAGACACATCCAAAATTTCAAAATTAGTGAAACATTAGTCTTGTAAATAATTAAACATAAATAGAGAAAGTGACAATCTTTTTTATGAGAGAGTTGATATGGTGTCAATCAATTCAGATTTTCAAAATTAGGGGTTTTTAAGGGTAGGAAGATGTCCAATTTACCTTAAATTTATACTCTTATGGAGGATAAAAATGAAATTTTAGCCCATTTTCCAACCGTGGCACTATTTGCCGCTATTTTCCTACTATTCCACCCGCTACAGCCGCTACGGTGATCTATTCCGCTATGAGGGTCTCCATAGCGGCCCCTACCGATCTGCTCAGCTACGCTGCTATTTGCCGCTATTGATAATACTGAGAAGAACCTTATAAATCATGTCAAACATACTTCATTTTGAAAATCAAGGAGAGCAAAGACATCTCAAAGTATCTAAGCTTATTCCCACTATTCTACTACTCCCTCTATTCCACAGCCAATGCCATCCTTTCTTTTCTGGTCCATACCAATCCAAAATGAGTCATTCCAAAAGAGGCAAGTGGTTTTGTGTGGTAATCCTATATTGCTTCCGTTGTTAAAATCGCCAGAATTTTTTCGGTGTCTATTAAAAGGTCAAATTGGGCCGTCAATTGCGTTCAATGGCTCAAGTCAGAGCTTTATCTTATCTTTTAATAGCCTAGAAGGTGCCAAAGTTTGATGCATACCCTGTTCAGTATGAGCCTCTGGAATATTAGGAACTTGATTCCAACTCCTACTCTGGTTAACAAGCAGTCAATCCAGAAATGGCTCAAAATCTAGAAAGAGGGGTCGTCTTTCCCTCCACTACATAAAAGCTCCACAGAGCAACATAAACTTCCAGCATGAACAAATTTGCCTCATCGTTATGAGTTCCTAAATTGAAAAATATGCTTGCATAGAACAGAATCATCTCTGGGTACATAACTACCACCCCATCAGTAGAATCTGTAGATGCTAATAGAAAAGGAAATCCGATTACCTGGACACGACTCCAAAGCGTAGGAACAGTAGCCCGAGCATGGTTTTCAATATAAACATTTGTC
>JAOWBF010000035.1:10839714-10853797 GCA_028566175.1 Vinca major
CCCTCTGTCACAAAAAATGCCAGGTTATCACAGTAAATAACTAATATCAAAAAAGGAGAAAAAGTAATAAAATACTTACAGACATCACCTATAAAACCATGTCTTGTAACTGTGAGTTCGAGAGCACAACTCATAAGTCAGACATTACCTAGTATCATTTGAATAAAGACTTGTTAAATTCTTATGTAGATAGTAGTAACAAATAAGTTGGGGTTTTCAAACAATTGTCCAAAAAATTGTTAGATGATAAAAACTGAAATGCAAATCAAAGAAATAAACCAACAATTCCCTACAAAATGAACACAAAATGACTTATTAACTATAACGAATTTGCAGCGATAATAGCGGCAAATTTTTTTTTTGGGGGGCGAAACTGATAAAATTTTTCAAAATTTTCCAAAATACACATCAAATGTCGATGAATAGTAGTATTTTTAAAAATCTTGGTCGTGCCTGAGACCACCGTCTTGACCTATCCTAATTTGAAAATAAAATCTATCTATTTCCAGTTGGCTTACTTTTTGTTTATACCAGCTTGGTAATTGCATTAATGACACAATTACAAGAAGATAAAATTATTATTTTTATATCGTTGTCAAGTTATATTTTACCTGACTAATGTAGATGAGATTTGGACAACGCTTTGAATGTGTCCTTACAATACTTCCTGGAAAATCTTATGAGAGGAATATAAGTGCTTTACAGAGGGGTATATTAGAAAATTCCATGAAGGGATATAAGTATCTTACACAAGAGAGAATCCTAAAAAAAGAAATTTAAAGCATGCTCATGTATGGGGTAGAATATCGAAGCCACACCATAATTTTACTGGGTTATAAATCTTGTGATTAGTATAGCAGACTTGTTTACAACAACGTATGAAGTGTAAAAAAAAAAAATTGTTTCCCATTATTAATTGTTTGTTTTGTTACAATTTCTATTAAAATCAATAAGGGGTTATAACAAATTCTACACCGCAACCGTTGGTTTAGGGGAAAAAAATTATAAGTTATATACATCTATCATATCTTTTTTTTTTTTTTTTTGGCTAATGTATTTACACCTATCATATCAATTGAGATTTTTTGTACTCCAAAATGCCTATAAAATATTGTTGAAATTGACTATTTGATATCTTGCCTCACGAGAGAAATATTTGGAATTGTTGACATAAAGACTCTCTAGATAGGGAGTAGTTTTATTTTATCAACTACTCTTCCTTTTTTATTACTACCTTCAATCTTAAATATAAGACTTAATATTTTTATAATCAAAATACAAATATTACTCTCTTAAATAATACTTGTATATCGCTAATTCTATTTAAGAGAGTAATATTGTTATTTTGATTAGAAAAACATCTTATTTTTTCTTCTTTAATTTTTGCAATGAAAATCTTATATTTTGGAAGGGAGGGGAGTATTCAGTGGCGGAACCAGGAATTTTTTTTTAGGGGCACAACTAACATTGACAAAATAAATTCATAAAAGCATATAAACATTGGCAGAGCCAAAAAAATTATTTTTATGAAATCTTATAGACTAGAGTTATACACATTTTGTTCATCCTTTTGACTCTACTGATCAGTGCTTCATAAACCTCCAAATCATTTGGCTTAAAAAAAATGGCAAAGCTACAAAGTTTTCATTATCATTAACTTGCATGGCACATTAAAGAGAAGGACTGTTGAGAAGAAAAAAATAAATATTTACTATGAAAATTAAAATATATATCATGTTTGATTGTTGAATCCAAAAAGAACAAGCTTGAATAAAAAGGCCCCAAAGACTTTTTTGTATGATTAACCAAAAAAAATCAAAAAATATGAGACACGTATATACCTCACGCGTGTAAATAACACATTCAAAAAAAATTGTCCAATGTATGATTAGGACTTTAAAACAAAATATTATGTCAAAAACATTACACATGTACATATGCAAAAAAACATTATAAGTGTGTACACGTCACTCAAAAGAAGTAAATAGTGAGATATAAATATATAATGAGGGAGACTTCTTATATATTCCCCTTCTCCTTGATGTTGTTCTTACTTGGTCTTTTCCTCTTATACTTGACAAAAAATATTAGGGGTATTAGAGATGAAGTTGGAGGAAACATGTAGAGCTTATTATTAATGTGGAGGAATATTGACCATACGGTCTACACCACATAATCTAATGAACCGTAATTAATATCAAAAAATTTCAACTTAAATCTTTAATATTTTTTTATTAAATAAATATTATAATTTCTTACACACTTAAATTTATTATAATAAATAATGTTCACGGATAATGTATTACAAAAAACAAAACTAGAACTATTATTATTATTATTATTTTTTTGGGAAAAAACTGCCCCACCAGGCACCACTGTGCCTTAGCCAGTGATCTCGACTGTTAGTTCTGAACGGTTTTAGACGAAAAAACTTATTTGAAACATTTTTCTAATCCTAGGGACTAAATTGAAATTTAACCAGTGAGTGTTCCCTTGAAACTTCATTACTCAGTAGCAGAGAGGATATGTACAGTAACCAACGACGACAAATTTCCTAGTTTCCGATGGCTTCTTCGCTCGATCCTCCGGAGATTCCGATGGAGCTCCACAACGTCAACAGAGAGAAGCTCTTGAAATCTCTTCGCGATCACCTTTCACAATCCTCCCACCCCCTCAGTGGTTTTGTCTTACTTCAGGTGAAACAATCTATATATGCGAATAATCAAATTCTTCAATTCATATTTCGTTTTCATTTGGATTTAATTGAATTTGATGGTTACTTAGGGCGGCGAGGAGAAAACTAGGTACTGCACCGATCATACCGAACTTTTCAGGTATTTGATTAGCGATCATTTTGGTCTTTTGTAGTCGGAAATCGAATGTGTGATATTAACTTGTAAATAATTCCTGTATTTTTCTAACGAGAATGTATTCTGGACTGTTGTAAGCGATTTTTCTATGTTTTACTGTTACATTGTCCTGATTGTTTAGAGATAAGAGTTTGTTTAAGGCTCTCTTTTCGCCTTCCTCGAGATTCAAATAAAAGCTATCCACATGCTTAAATTAGTTTTGATAAATTTGGAGATTGTCTTGACAAATTTTGTGATTAATAGCATGTTTGATTTTCAGACAGGAGAGTTATTTTGCATACTTGTTTGGAGTGCGAGAACCTGGGTTCTATGGAGCTATTGTAAGTTCGTGCTGACTGAATCTTTAAAATTTTGTTTGAAATTATGTTTACTAGGATCAGTGGCATGGTTGTTTTTACCAGAAAGCTGCAAATTGTTAATAAGCATATTTATCCATAACTTCCTTCGTGTTTAAAATTTTGCAATATTAGATAGCCACCAGTTCTTAGCAGTTAGCACCTAGATGGATATGCTTGAGCGCAGTTATCTTTTCGCCCTCTTTTTCCGACCCCTTTTGTGGGAACTTTGCAATTAGAGTTAAAATATGTTACTCTTGTGTTCAGGACGTAGAAAGTGGGAAATCAATACTATTTGCTCCCAGATTACCTGCTGAGTATGCCATATGGTTGGGAGAAATAAAGCCTTCATCCTACTTCAAGGTTATTTTCTCTACTGCTTGATCTGTAATGACATCAAGAATGTGTTGACTGTAAGATAACATATTTTTTGCAGGAAAGATATACGGTAAGCATGGTATACTATACTGATGAAATTCCGACGGTCTTGCGCGATCAATATAAAGGAGCGGGGAAACCATTATTGTTTCTCTTACACGGGCTCAATACTGACAGCAATAACTTCTCACAACCAGCAAAATTTGAGGTTTGGAGCTTTTGATCTTGAAATTCTGAGAAAGAAAGCGTGGAGCTTAAATAACTCTCCTTTTTCTCTTTTTCATGTATCATGAAATTCTGAAATCATTTCGAGTGCTTTCAGAGTATGTAATTATTCCATTTATATGACTCGGAATTCAATAGCAACTGTTTGACTGATTAGGTAAAGGCTGGATATTGTAACAATTTTATTATTTATTTATTTATTTTGTATATTAACCTTCAAGATCAACATTGCTATTGTAACAATTGAACCCCGACACTTTCACATGGAAACTTTGAGAGACTAAAGTTAAAAATTAAATAGGAATATTAATTTGGCGCAATTTCAACAAAATATCCATATTGTAAGGTGCATAGTTGTCGTATGTGGCAAGAATCTTGGTTTGTTGTTCGTGTCTTTTCATAAGATAAATGTACTTGTTACTCTGGTTTGAGGTCATTCGCTTGCATGAAACATTATATGCAAAAATTTCGGTAGCTTGAACTCATCACTGAATGCAATAGTTTGCTTCTTTAGTCTTACTGAAAAATAGTTTAGAAAATCCTCTCTGAATTGTATCTGTAAAAATGTTTGTATAAATTGTGGAGTGTCATGTGATATGGATAGATGTGAGTTTTGTGCTAGAATTTTGTTTGGCCTAGCATCTTGTTTGTCTCTAATCATACCTGGGTTTCTTAGGACTTTAGTCTGTGAAATATATGGATTTTCCATTAGCAGTTGCATGTATTTTAGTCAATGACTACATTATTTTGACTTTCATTTTTCAGGGGATTGAGAAGTTTGAGACGGACCTGGCAACCTTACATCCTGTTTTGACTGAATGTCGAGTCTTAAAGACACATCTAGAGCTTGATCTTATCCAATTTGCCAATGACATAAGCTCTGAAGCTCATGTGGAGGTCAGTTATCCATATAACTCTCAAATAGAAAATTCTTGCCGAAGTGCAAATACGGATTTGTTCTTGTACCAATCTTTTATATCTGAAGCGGGAAAATAAATAAATACCAGCATGTTAGATTTGTGTACAAGGATGTCATTAGAGTCTTATGAGTCACAAGCTTGAAGAAGAAAAACCTTAGGATTTGATATTTTCGTGAACATGAAGGGTAGTTATTTGGGCATAATCTTAAGTGGTATATAATATTGTGATTTTGACCTTAATCTTCGTTTATTCTATTTCTGATGGAATCTTCTGTATGATAAATTGCTACATTACTTTCATAAGGAAAAATACTCAAGCAAAAGGTTAAAAAATGGAAACAATGATATCTTGGGCAGCAAAATAGAAGCCTAGATAGCCTGATAAGAACCGTACCAGAGAAAGGTTAAGATGGCTGGTACTTCATTTTAACTTCTTCTCTAGTGAAACAAGAGAGAATATTAAGCACTACTTTATAATAGACCAATGATTACTAAGATTTCCTTTACAATGGCCTTCTGTTTTTGCATTTTTTTCAATTAATTCCTTTGTGATGTTAATTATAAAGAAAAATAAGAAATATTCTTCCACCGGTATTGAGTGCTAGAGACCCTAGCAGTTGATTGAGTCAGCTGAATTAATAAATTTTGGTATTTTTTTTATAGCAAGTCATGTTACTTGTGTCAAGTTCTTTTTCTGTAGTTACTATCCTGATTAGTTTGTCTTGTTATATCAATGAATTCATAAACTATTGGAAGAGATGGAGCTTTTCCTCTTCTCTTAAGTGATTTTGTACTTGTCTATTTAACAAGCTTTTATGTGCATGAGGCACATCGGTACACGCCTGGTGGAGGCTTATTATTCTCAATTTCTCTTTTGGTAGGTTATGAGAAAAGTCAAAGTGGGCATGAAAGAGTATCAGTTAGAAAGCATGTTTCTTCATCATACATACATGTATGGTGGCTGTAGACATTGTTCCTACACATGTATATGTGCGACTGGGGACAGCAGGTTTGTTTTCTTTCTTCAATTCCTTTCCTTTCCTCTATTCTGTTCCCATTTTGCATGTTTTTTCCCTCATGGCATTCAGAATTGGATCCACCTAATCAACAAATTCAATAAAGGAAAAAGGAGAGGAGTTTGTTAACATCAAACTAGGAATCAGTATAGAATTGACTAAAAATTTCTTTCCAAAGGCAAATGGTAAAGGTATGCTAACTCATGTCCAGCTAGTAAAACACCAGGTCGCATCAGGTCTCTTGACAGTAATTTCTTGGTCAGGCTTTTTGTTCACTGCTATGTTGCTAATCCAACATAATCTCTGGTTTCATTAGTTGCATCAATCTATCACAAAAATGATCTGCTAATAGTTAGAGTTTTTGGTTTTCTTGCCCCCCTCTCTCCTTTCAGTGCTGTCCTCCACTATGGTCATGCAGCAGCTCCAAACGACAGGGTATGTTATTCAAATTCTTTATTTTTTAGTATTCCAGGAATTGGAGTGTATTCTTGTTTACTCTACCTTTTTGGAAGCTGTTCAACAGAAAATAAAGGATCAGTTGAAGACACATTCAAAAATAGAATAGCAGTTTCATTTTAAAGGTTTTTTCAGGATATTGGAAAACTAGCTCCGGGGTTGATTCCCAAAAGAAACATTTAAGCAAAAGCTAGACAGGAAATCCTTGGGATAACTTCTGAGCTACTAGAATCAGCTAAAAACCGGCACTTAAGCTACTAGTATGATAGACTTAAGAATATTATGGTTTACTTATATACTCTTCTTGAACCTGCAAATTCTAAGTCTTGATTAATTCTGATCCACAGATATATCTTTATCATTGGTGTATCTCTGCACTGGAATTTTTTATGTTGTTCTTTTAGTAAATGTTGACATAGTACAATATGAAGAAATACTCTTTTAACCTCGAAAGATTTCTTGCTTAGTACATTGAATTATCAAACTTAGGATATTCATTAAGCTGAATTATTTTCATATTGTGGTGCTGAGGGCCTGGGGCGCTTCTTTCCTAACACCGCCTCCATACATGTTTCTTCACCACACTTGATTCATCAGGACCGTAACTGTGATAAAATCTAATCTGTGAGAATAGAGAGACATAATGATTTATTAATGGAAACGTTTTCCAATTGAATACTATGGTATAATTTGTATGATGTTCGTATCAATGGAAGTTATATGTTGAATAGCTATGTCTATCATACTATAGTACATGTTAAATTTGGATTGTTGGATTTCATAGCAGATTATTTTTGTAATCTGAGAGAAGAATGCAAGCTGGAATTTATTAAGATGTCTTGTTCTTGCAGACTTTAGAAGACGGAGATATGGCACTGCTAGACATGGGAGCTGAATACCACTTCTATGGTTCCGACATAACTTGTTCTTACCCGGTGAGTTATTTACACTTAATAGATCAGAAATGCTATTGGATAGACCATTACCTAAGAATGCTGTTCACAGCTGCTGAAATTGGGCAATTGCTTCTGCAACTTCCATCCCCCTTTTCTTTACTTAGAGGAAAATTGTATGGTTTATTTATGTTATGAGCACTTTCAACCATCTAATTTTAGTTAATAAGCTGATAAGAATGTTTTCCCTTTTTGTGAAGCTTATAAGAACGTAGTGGATCCTTTCTCCCCCAAATTTCTTGGAAATAGCCTCATCCGATGCTTAGACTTGGGAAGCTTTTCTTGCATTGTTAAGAGCTATGGCTCACGTCTAAGATTTTTAGGTGGGGAATGACATTCTTTTGTATTCTATAGAAGTATAATTGAGATCCACAAAGTTTGGATCCAATTTGGTGAGTCTTTTGTACTTCCATGATTTCTGTTGGTTAACAACCAGTGCCAACAAATTCTGGTTTAATTTTCAGTTCCATCTATGTGCGCAATGCACTCCCCCTCCCATCCTCCGCCCAACTCTACCAAAGAGGAAAGGAGGAAAATCGGTAAAAACAGATCCAGTAAATTTTGGAATGTATACTGTATTGCTACTAGTAATTGTACCGTTACGGGAAAAACTAACTCGATGCTATTCCTAGTGTCATCACTTATCTTCTGTGCCAAGATATTAACCTCCAGAACCAGAAGACCCCCAGCTGATTCACCTCTGACTTTTTGGTCTGTTACAGACTTCGAACACGTTATGCTGTGTAGTTTCTTTTCTGAATATGCACCGCTAACTCTTCCAAACGGATACATATTCTCATTTTGAATATATCCTGTAGGTTCACATCTGTCACACTGCTCATTCCTTTTCATTTTCTTGAAATGCATATTCTTTTCACCGCCAAGTGTATGATGTTTGTCTGAGATCATCTGGTTATACATGCAGGTAAATGGGAAATTTACATGTGATCAAGCCCTTATATATAATGTGAGTGTTTGCCTTTCTAGAAAGCATTTATCTTTAAGGAATATATGCATATTCTTGTCTTAGCTCTATGTTTACCGTGTTGTAAATCTTTCTTCTTAGGTGTAAGAGTTCTTTGTTTATTGTTTCCTTTGGTTAACTTGCTACCATATGCTGAGAGAGCTTATTTAAGGTTGTGAATTTTCAGTTTCTTGATGAATTTGTATTAAATAACAACTAATAATTGGGATTGTTTTGGACTCTGTCAACTACAGATGCTACTGAGTTTTATGGAGGCTTCTTTTTATCATGATAATTTATTTTCTGTTCTCTTGTAATTTATTACTTCATGCCATTTCAGTCTAATTCTGTCTGTTGGTAGAATTGTCTATAAAGCTTGTCTACTACTTGTGCGATGTTAAGATATCCATATTTGAGATATGATATTCTCCCTCGCTTATGAAATCAACGCGTGCCAGACTTTTCTGTGGTTGCATGATACTACATTCGACCAATGAAGAGATCCACGTGAAACATGCTTTGATTTGTGAAACTCTTGCATTCTTTCTACTAATATTCTTTGTTTCTTTTGTAGGCTGTGCTTGATGCTCATGATGCTGTTATATCTGCCATGCGGCCTGGAGTATGCTGGGTGGATATGCACATGTAAGACATGATAGCTAAAATATTGGGTGGATTAAGTAAATGAGATTTATGCCTTTGTATCATGGTTCTAGTACATCTCAAACTGGCTAAAGATAGTTGAGTAAATCAAAACCTAGAGTGGTTCTACAGCTTTGCTTCTGATTCCTCAAGTCCGTAAAGGTAGTATGGTATCACTACTAACCCATTGCCATTGGAACATTGGGAAATGCCTGTCACTAATATACAGATAACTTACTTCTCTCTCGGTATTCCTAAATTCCTTCAAAAATGATAACATTCCAATTTAAGGGTCAAGAAACATTTTCTACATAGGAAATTATTAATCTTGATTGGGATGTTTCTCTTGATAATCAGATTGGCAGAAAAGTTCATTATGGAGTCCCTGAAGAAAGGAGGCCTACTTGTTGGGTATGTACACATCTTGATGACATGCTGTTTTCAATGTTCAACCTCTCTCCACTGTATAATGACAACCATCTAATTTCCTCGATTTTATTATTTATGGCTGCAGTGATGTTGATGCCATGGTTGTTGAGCGGTTGGGTGCTGTTTTTATGCCTCATGGTCTGGGGCACCTTCTTGGGATTGATACCCACGATCCTGGTGGCTATTTAAAGGTTTTTGTGATTAGTTACCTGTGTTTGCCGCTTGATTTGGAAAATTTCTTTTATCTTGCTCATGTTGAGGAATAACTCTATGACGTGATTTTAGGGAGCTGAGAGGCGAAAAGAACCTGGTTTAAGGTGTTTGCGAACAAGTAGAACACTCTTGGAGGGAATGGTACAGATCATTACTTTGGTCAATGGAACTTGTAATTTAGTTGGAACAAATTTTTGTTAGATCAGTAGAGAGTTCTTCTATTATGAGTGAATTATTTGTTCTGCTTCTGTTATCGTTTTACTTGTTTGTTTGAGCAACTTTAGTGTCGCACTTCTTTTTGGATTTCACTGCTTGTCTTCTTCTCTGTAGATTGGATAATGCTGCTTATGTAGACTTGCTGGTGGGCTTCAAGAACATGAGGGTCTCATCCTAGTTTTATTGATTTTTGCATTTACAATTCATTTTACATTCTCATACTCATCATGGTTAGGATATGCTTGTATTTGTGTGTGGGTTTGTGTGATGTCGTGGAATACATTAATAATACGGACATTTTACAAATGTGTGTGTTTTCTGAGAATGGTTTATTTGAAACGAATGTGTCATACTCTCTTCATGACTGAATTTTCTTGCTTAGGGTGGAATATTCAAGTCTTGTTCCTTTTAGAATTTGGTTGCAAGATGTTTACATTATAAGGCCTTATAAAGAAAATGCTTTGATGTATACAATGATCTAAAATCATTCAACTGCAGGTGATCACAGTGGAACCAGGATGCTACTTCATTGATGCTGTGTTAGTTCCAGCAATGGAAAGCCCAGATACATCAAGGTTTTTCAATCAGAAGGAGATAGGCAGATTTAGAGGCTTCGGTGGGGTCCGGATTGAAAGTGATGTGGTACTATTCCTGTTTAACTTCACAATAGTTTCTACTCAAATGTTAACCTGTAGTAGCTCTGCATTATTATCCCCCTTTGTTCGTACTTTCTTCTGTCCATGCCGTTATTTATGTGATTATATATGGAAACTTGTAAAGGTTCGGTAGTTCTATCCCTTCTCCTCTCCCGTTCTTCCCTCCTAACAGTTTGGATTGATCGTAGTACTTTTTCAATTTCTGACTCTGCTGGCTTCTTGCTATATACACCTTTTGTTTCCTCCTTTGACACTACATGGACTTTCCTTTCACCTACTGCCGTTCATATTCATCAACTTTTTGGTGCATTCTTTTCCTAAACCGTTCGAGGAAAAACTATGGAATATTTCTTGACGTGTGTGACGTTGATTTATTTATTATTATTTTATTAAACTTTTGTGCGTGTGTGTGTGACGTTAAAGTAATTCTATTAATGAGCAGGTCCAATATAGACCAATCTCCCATTAATAAGCCGTTTATTATTTCCTCGGATATGATGTTGTGGAGAACCTAAAGTTACTGCTTCTCTTCAAATTCTGCTTTAAGTTCATTCCTGCCAGATGTAAACTGCTTAATACCTTTCAATTAATTTATGTATGCTTCTGAGCAAAATGCCAAATTAATTTTCTACTGATACTTGGATGGCCTTCAAGGCACATTATCAAGATATGTCTTCGTTCAATGTAGCATCTTTACTGCTTGATCGATTTGGTGATTTCTAATCATGATATGGTTTGATCGGGTTTCTGGTAAATCTCCTATGGCCATTTTACTCCCCCTGAATTCTTTTCAAAAGACAATCTTCTACCATCCATTCCCATAGTACCGGATAGTTCTGATATGGACTTGGTCCATTGGACTACCTTGTGTTACAGAACAAGCTAAATCACTACAGAATGAAGAGAGAGACAATTATGTGATGATGTGATTAATTTTGTGCCACGAGGTGTACGTGGACTTGATCCATATCAAAAATTTCCCATACTACCATCTTCCCAGCCTGGGTTTCTATATGATTAGCTATATCTACCTAATTCTATTAGATTAACTTTTGAGTTTTGATCCAGTGTGCGTATGTTTGTATTTTTTATTTCTTTGCCCTCCCAGTATGTTACATCCAATGGTTGCCTGAACATGTCCAAGTGTCCAAGGGAGATAAAAGATATTGAAGCTGTAATGGCAGGGGCTCCTTGGCCTATCAAAAAGACTACAGTGGGTGATGAAAATGGAGTGAGCTAATTTTCTGTTTGCCCATCACTTGCTTGATAGGAGTACTTATAATTGACAAGTAGCTGAAGCTATCAAGTCTTGGTTTGCATGGGGGGATTTCTCACTCAGCTGCAACATCCTTCTGATCAGTTCTTGCATTTAATGTAAACCTAGGTTGTTTAACTGAAGTTATAATAAGCGTATTTCACTAGTTGTATTGTACCTTTCATTGTGTCGTCCTCAGAGACGGGAGGTGCGCCGATCTTTTTACACTTCCTGTTTCCCTTATTTTATAAACAAAAAGACTAATAATCTTATCTAGCCTTTTTAAGTGCTAGATTTGAATTGAATTTATTAAAATTGGGTATTTTGCACAATGTGCGTTTGAAGTTGTCGTATGAATAAAGTATTGTCAAATTTAAGTACATTGTCACTCTATACAACATTATACTGTTTCTGTAACAACAATAGTTCCAAACATTTTGAAAATTACTTTATACATGTTAACTTTTTTTCTCATATTTTCTTAAAAAAGATAATCATTATTTATACCTTTGAGTTTACTTTCAAAAGCAACTATTATTCCTCAGGAATATATCGTGCCATTTGTGTCTCAGCAACTTACGGGGTGCCATTTATGCCCAAAAGTGGCGGCGGCCGGCTGCACACATGCGGGTTGCACATGCGAAATTTGAGGGGTAAATTCGTCATTTCTAAGCTTTCTTATCCTCTTCATCTCCACCACCGCCACCTCCATCTGCAACACCCATCCTTCTCCATCACCACTCCCACCATTGCTCCTCCTGTAATCCCAAAGTACAATACAAATTCAGAAGATAAAAAAACAACAATAATGTGCCTGTGCGGTTCACACGTGTTACGCTGCCCCCCCTTGCCGGATTCCGCCACTTTTGGATATAAATGGCACCCCGTGAGTTAGCACGATATATTCCTAAGGGATAACAGTTGCTTTTGAAAGTAAACTCAGGGGTATAAATAGTGATTATCTCTTCTTAAAATTCATCATTTAATAGTTTTTCAAAACTCCTCTATAAATTATGATCTTCTAAAACTCAATATTTTAATTTCATCAATGCTATTTAGCAAAAACGAAAGAGAGAGTTTCTTCCATTGCGTTCGTCGATCAGTTTCATTTAAAAAAATCAATGCAAAATTTCATTTGGGAATCAATGCAAATGAATATATTGTTTGGCAGAGTGGTTCTTTCACAAAAGACTATTCTCCAATAGTTTCAATTTCTCAAGAGCCGAAAAGAAAAATGAGAAAAGGGATAAAAGAGTTCTCTTTGGGGCCAATAAAGGCTTCTATCTCACTATGACCAGTTTATACATGGAAGACAGAAAATGGTGGTAGAGATACCTAATGCCTGGAATGGAAGTATTTCCTAACTAGAGTTCTGCTTTGCTAGACTTCGAATTCTTCTTCAAGACTGCCTTCTTCGCGTTCCACCATCTTCTTACCCGGTGGGAAACTTTGTTAGCATGAGTCTTTACAGTCTCTCCAGCGTCTACTACTGCTTTTCTGATGGTCTGTTTCCAATCGCTCTTTTTATTTTCTTTCTCCTTTAGGATTTTTCCCTGTATCAGCATGATCAATTATCAAACCCCGCCCCCTCCAAAAGTAAATAATAATAATAATAAAAGAAAATGAAATGGGTTCTTGTTATACCAATTTTGAAGGGAATTGTGTCTCATCATCATCGTCATCTTCATCATCAGACTCTTCATCCCCAAAATTTTGCATGTTCATCAAATCTTCCTTTGAGTACATTTTCATGCCGGGAGTTCCTGGCATCCCCTGAAGGTAAAAAAGTCAGGTGAGTGTTTGGTATATGGATGAAATGAATGTCTCAAAAGCGTTTGTAAATGGCAATTTCGTATAGTTACCTGCATGGATTTCAACATCCTCTCCATTTCAGCTTCTTTTGAGGACTTTGCAACAAAAGGTTCTCCTGGAGTCCTATCCTGAATAAGAGAGTCGCGACTATTAGGTTAATCACACTATTCTATTCCAGACGTTCATTTGATCCATGAACCAAATACATATACTAAACAGAGAAATTCACTGAGTATATAAAGTTTAAAAAATAAAATAAAAAATTGCTTTAGGCCTTTTACTTTCATACTTGACATGTTATAACATCCTCTATCATCCCTCCTAAGATCCATAGGATGTTTGCGAGAACCATTTCTACTATTTTACTGAAACACTGCTATTTAGGACTATGCTTTGGAATACAAATCTAAAGGGAGCATCTAGAGGGCTTTACAGATATGGCAAGGAGTAACAGAAGATTCTGTGTGCACACAGAGGGGTAAAGTTATTACTCGGGTTTGTTGTAACTTGCAAGCAAATATAAATGACAAAGAAGTAGATGGAATCATCAGCTATGTTACCTGGACTCGGGTACGGGTGTCAGATGCAGGTACATATCTAAGTGTCATGTGCTTATACCTCTAAAAAGAGTAAGGACACTTCTAGGAACTCGAACACGAGTACGTAGATACAGAAATAATTAGGGACATACAAGGAAATTAACAAAGTAACTACCTTTTTGTAAAGGGAAATAGGCCTTAATT
>JAOWBF010000035.1:10868954-10880763 GCA_028566175.1 Vinca major
ATCTAAACTTCACATTGGAGGATAATTTACAATATGTCACGTGTCAACGACGGTAACTCCCGGGGGTTCATTCATCTGCTTATTCCCTTGTGTGGGCTACCCAGAAGACAAAAGCGGGAACCCCTGATTCCCCGAATCTCATGTAAGGGACCCTGGTCCTGGTTCCCCAGGATCAGGGCTACCCGTGGGAACCCTTAGTAGGAATAGTCAAAGCTCTTCCTTAGGCTTAGGAACTGATTTTTTCATTAG
Organism: Vinca major; assembly: GCA_028566175.1. Lineage (NCBI taxonomy): Eukaryota > Viridiplantae > Streptophyta > Magnoliopsida > Gentianales > Apocynaceae > Vinca > Vinca major. Next base: position 10,869,204 of record JAOWBF010000035.1, read on the forward strand.
ATAGGCTAAGCCGCTAGGAAAAAAGTCTATCACCCGGTAGTCTTCCATTCCAACTTTATTTGTATATACGATTTTCTATTTCCTTCCCTATGGTCCACTGTCACGTGAGAATTTCCAGCAAACAATAGCCACTAAAACCCTAATTCGCATATGCCCCCCAAAGTTTAGGGTTTATAGCTTCTCCATGCGTTTCAATTAATCCCTGAATCCTCTAATTCAATACCACATAACCATGGTTTCCGTCCACGTAGAATCGCAGGATGCCGGAAAATTCAACCATATCGCCGGTCTAAACTACGAAAAAGCTCTTAACCAATCACTCGAAGCTGTTATAGACTCCCTCCAAGATTCCAACTTTGAGAATTTCTCAGAATTGGCTTCAATTTTCAGAGAATTAGTGCAACTTAAGATCGACCCACCTCTTGAATCCATGTGGGTTTACTCTGCTTTGGCTTTTCGCAGCTCCAATTCACCAAATATCGAGCCTTTCAGTAAACTTTCAGCCATTAAAGACTTGTTTCAGCTTGTTGTTTCCTCCAATTCTGCTTCTTGTAACTCTTTAAAAAGCATTTTATTGATTTCCCCAGTAATTTATAACTTGCATAAATTTATTTTTGATTTTAAGAACTTTGAGTTGAGCTCCAAGAAAGAAAAGAAACTTTGGAGAGAGATTACAGACTTTACCGATTCAATTCTTGGATATATCAATGTCTGTTCTGAAGGTTTCTATGATGACATTGGTGATTTGATTAGTTTGATTAAGCCATTGAAGGATATAGTTAGTTTGTGGGTTTGGGACGAAAAGGCGAAAACTGATAAGGAGAGGTTGAAGTTGTTTTTCCCACTTCTAGCTGAGGATGTAGTTGAAAATATCACAGTTGGAAAGTGTGGAGTTTGTGAGCTGGCTGGTCATGTGGTTGCAGAAGTGTTCCTTTTGAAGCTCTGTCTGGCATTCCGCGACAAGATTTCAGGAATAGAATTGCAGAATGAGCTGAGAACTTGGGCTATTGGCTCCATTACAGGGCTTAGCAATTCTTACTTCTTTGGTTAGTCTTCACTTTTCGTTTGAAGTACTATAATAATTGTTGGGAACAAAGCATTTAAGTATTTATGATATGATAATTTGTTTGTTTTCTGGTATGCTTATGTTCTTCTTTAAAATGTGTCTTCAGATTCCATTGTGAGGATGCTGCTAGACCCATCTTTGCCGGTGTCATCCCTGTTGGTGAGTTTTTTTTTTCCAGTATACGTTTTCGGGTTTTATTCTTCATATATGCCTATAATTGTTATGCATATCGATAGATAGGGATATATCCAAATGGTATAGAACTGAGGGATCTATACATATGTATATACCACCCATCCTTGCCTATGACGACCTCCCTGTTGTTGAATTTGTTTTTCGGACTATATTTTTAGGTTTTCTTCTGTGTGTATGAATGACCATGTGTATTATGCGTGTTTACATCTGTGTATATATGTCATGTTACTGAATTGATGGATCTTAGAGTAGGAAATGCACTTGTAAACCATCTATATTTGTACATGTGAAGCACCGTTCTTGTCACTATCAGATGAAATTTTGATTTAATATTGACTTATCATAAGAACTGATGGATCATTAAAGATGTTTACTGTTTTGGTAGTGATTTTTCTAAGCCACTTAATGGATTATTTTTTGTAGATCCCTGAAGATGAAATTTCATTAAGGAATGTCCTATATGATTCTGTCATATTAGTCGAATATCACTTTCTTAATCCTGAGATATTGGCTAATCTACCAGCCAAGCATGTAAAAAGTGTTGCAGTGGGAAGATTGATCGTCACCCATGAAGCTATAGAGCTGCTAAGGTAGGCAGGCTTCAATATTCTCCGGAAAACTTCTATTCTAATGTGCAATCTAGAATCTAATGGCTATTTGCAACTGCAGGAAACGAGGAGACCAAACAAAAGCTCTTTCGTATGCAAATGCCTTCTCTAGTTCTAGCCTACCATCCCATCTAATTAAATTGGTCAGAAGTGAGGTTGGAGGTCAATTTGATAGTAACGGACCAAACGGATCATCACCAAAAGCATTCATAAGTAAGTCTCAGCTCTTATACTTGAGAGTTAAATCATGAGTTTTAGCTTACCTGGATATTTAAAGCTAACACTGCATAATGCATGATTTAACTATGCAGGATGGATACTGAATATAGAGAACCGAGGGATAAAGATATTTGATGATGATATGTCAAAATATCGCGCTAAATTGTTGGCTGATAATTCAGATGAAGACTTGAAGCTCTTAGCTTACAAAGAGGATAAGAAAGGGTCAGACGTGGATCTTCTCTTTTACATTGATAACAAGGGGGAGCAGGAAGAGGAGGAAAAGGAGGGAGATGAGAAAATGGCCGAAGACATGAGTGCTGTATTTGTGGCTGCTGCCCATGCTCTGCAATCAGTGGAACATGGAGGCCAAAAGAGGAAAGCTGGAGATAAAGAAAGTAAAAGGCAGCCAAAATTCTTCAAGTACAACATTCACGAAGATTTAGGTCTATCGGGTGAACAGTCGTTAAGCAGCAATGACGGTTGCAGCAGTGGTGAAGATGACAAGCCATCATCTGATAAACATTGAAGTTTGGGCACAAAAATAGATTTTTGCGAAGAGACGGCCATCCCCGCCCATACCCCTAATTATTGGGGATTTAAGGGGTTATTTTATTATTGTTGCTGTAGACAACCATGCAAATTGCATCATTTTCGTGTTTTCAAAGTTAATGTTTGCTGGAAATTTGAAAGAATGACTAGAAAATGCAGTTTTGTTCGAGACAAGAGCTCCCCTATTGAAGCCAGTGATACTCGAAGCTGGGCTCCACAAGACGAAAATAGTTGCTATTTATATTATATATATAGTTCTGCTCTATTCTTGTATTGGTTTGCTCTTTTTTTTTTTTTTTACCTACCAAAGTAATTAGGGGAAATAGTGCAAAAGGCAACCAGACTGGTTTTTGGCTAGATAAGAAGCCATGGATTCAATTATATAGAGTTGGCAAGTACATTTGAAGATTGAACCTAATTGTTGAAGAAACATAATATTTACATGAACTGCCCAGTATCTTTGATGAAGTTGGTAAATAAACCTTTGATTATTCATCATCTTGTAAAATAATGTTACATTTTTCCTCTTGCTGAAATAATGTAAGACACTGTACACATCACAAGTAGTTCAGCAATCTCAGTATCTATGCAAAGGCAAAAGGCACCTGCTTAACTTTTCAAGCATCCCCCAATGCCAGTGGTTCTTCATACATTGTACTGATTTACCTGCAGCTTTAACAATGTATTAAGCTCCTTCAGAATCTTACCATGGAATAATATGTAGAACTCATACACGGCACCTCTGGTCTCCGAAAACCATATACGGGATAATCTCCCTGGAGAAGGGCACACCTCCGAGGAGAGCACTTCAAAAAATTGCCACTTATATTTTGTAGGATTTGCAGCGAAACTGAGGTCCTCCCTAGAGGTCCCATTTGTGATTTGTATACATCGGCAATTGAGAAGCATCTGCCCAGAACAACTGTTTTTTCCTGAATGTATTATAACCTCGGGTAAACTGATCCTGCTTGTAAATGTCTAGTTGCCTTCAAGGAATCTCTCAAACAGCAAGCTTGTGCATATTATGACAATCTTTTCGTTACTGTAATTATGTTAGGCAGTTATAGCAGCCATGTAAGTATGTAACTTTATCCCAAAGTCTGAATATGCATCAAAATCCTGTCAAGCAGAAGTACGAGGATCGGTATTCAGCAGGACCCCTGGTTTACAGTTTCCTCCATTCTTGCCTACAAACATATAAGGTAATGCAAGAAAATCTTACTAATTCTAATGAAGACCGCAAATCCTACCTCCTGTCTTCAATGGTAAGAGATATTTCTGGCCTCCAACTTGGCTTTACATCTTCCAGGATAGCCCGTCTGTCTTTCTGAGTGAGCTGCAAATAATATATGTCAGACAGAGTAAATAGCTGGCAAACTATCTGTCAAGATCTCATATGTAGTCTCACCAGGAAAAAAAAAGAAAAAGAAAAAAAGCATTATGTGATACTTATTAGCTCCTCATGTCACTGAGGTTTAGCAAATCAAAGCAACAAATTGATGTGCACCTAATAGAAGGGACATAATCGGTATCCACAAAGCACAGAGCAAAGCCCGAGATTCTGAGTCTAATTAAGATTTTGTGCTTGTATGTTTTCTGGAATAAATGACAGAAGATGAATGCAAACAAGGAGTATGAAAAAGAAGAAGAAAATATCCAACACGAAGAAAAGAAGAAAATCTATCACCGAAAATATCCAAAACTGCAGCCATCCGAAATGAAAACATAGGAACTTGGGGACAAACTAAAATAAGATGAAGCAACTCAGTGGATGGAAGTGATAAATTCTACCCCGTGCCAAAGATGCCGGACAAGCACCAAACAAGAAATGAGCAAATACAGCATTATTCAGTGTGTGGTTATGACAAATAAAAACTACAGAAGAAAGATACCTGAGGTTTGATATATTTAAGCCCAATAGATTGATTATTCCTGAGATCAGAATTTATCCAATTCAGCTACTTCAAGTTCAGACACTTCTTCATTATACCACCTTACATATGCCACCAGATCAAAATCACCAATAGTCCTTACAAGAGCATACCCCATTGTGGAAATGATGGAAGTAATTAATGTCACGGATGACTATTTCCTTATCAGCTATGCATGAAACGTGCTTCATGAACTCATGACAGTCACCACAGATTCTGAGGTTCTTAAAAATTCTAATTCTTCTACCAGGATTGTTAGTTAATAGTGCAAATGCCAAAGCTAGCCTCTCACTGTGATGAAAGAGGTTTTCTTTTTTATCTCTTTCTGACACATCGTGAAGCACGTGATCTGTGTTCGGTATATAACCTATGGAAGAGAGTTTTTCATGCAGCTCCTCCAACTTTTGATATATATCACCTATTCTCGGATGCAAAGCATCCTGAGACAAGAAAACATGAGTCTTACCATGAACCTCAACCCAACTACAACCAGGCTCCTTCTTGACACCTTGAATGGACATCAAATCTCTAATTCTTGAAACATCATCCCACCTGCCTTTGGCAGCATATATATTAGACAGAGCTATATAATTCGAATCTGTCCTAGGTTCAATTTCAAATAATTTTTTAGCAGCTCTTTCACCCAATTCCATATTTCCATGAACCTTACAAGCCCCAAGAACAGTCTGCCAGATCAAGGCATTTGGGGTAACCTTCATATCCTCGATAAATCTTTCCATCTCATCAAATTTACCAGCCCGACCAAGGAGATCAATCATGCAAGAATAATGTTCCAATGAAGGAGTGATTCCATACAGTTCAGTCATTGAATAGAAGTGCTTTCTTCCTTCTTCAATTAAACCCATGCGACTGCATGCAGAAAGTACACTAATCAAAGTAACTCCATCAGGCAGCCCATCTTCATTTAACATGGTCCTGAAAATCTGTAAAGCTTGTTCATTCTGCCCGTGTTGGGAGTATACATGTATCATTGTATTCCACATAACTGTATCAACAATGTCCACGCTCTTAAATATAGTCACAGCATCGTCTATGCACCCACACTTCCCATACATATCAACCAATGCACTGGTAATATGTAAATAAGACAAGTGTCCAGACTTAATTAACCATGAATGCAGCTGATGTCCATTTCCAAGGCTTGCCATACCTGAGCAACCCTTCAGACAGCTGGCAAGAGTAAATTCATTGGCCTTAACTCCTTCCCTCTGCATCTGATTGAAATACTGCAGGACTTTCTCTCTGTGTTGTTCACTCTGAGCAAGAATTGAAATCAGAACCGTCCAAGTGATAGTATCCCTTTCATTCATTCTGTTAAATATCATGTGTACATTTTCCAGGTATCCACACTTCGCATACATGTCAATCAGCTTAGTTCCTACATAACCATCTCTCACAAGGTCACCTTTGATTACGTGTGCATGCACTTGCTTCCCAAACTCAACGTTCGATAGGTTGGCACAAGATTTCAAGATGCTTACAAATGTAGACTGGTTGGGCACTACACCTTCCGCACGCATCTTTTTAAAAATTGGTGGTCCTAGATCAGAAGTTTGATCGCCATTTAATCCTGATAGGAGTGTATTCCATGAAACAAGATCAGTTTCATCCATCAAAGAAAAAACCTGGCACCCATCATGAACTGATCCAATTTCCATATACATGCCAATCAAAGCATTACTGATCGAAATTTCAGATTCATAACCAAGTTTGTAAACGCACGCATGAATCCCTTTACAATACCGTAGATCGCCCAACTCAGGGGCAGCAGTAGCAGTGGCAGACAGTGAAAATTCGTTAGGTCTCAAACCAGAACACCTCATGGAGTTAAACAAATTGATTGCTTCTCGTTTATGCCCTTGCTGACTAAGGCCACTGATCATCGTTGTCCAAGTTACAAGATCAGGATCACTTATGCGCTTAAATAATTTGAGGGCATCATTTGGCATCTCACATTCAGAATACATATGAACAATACCACAACTAATAAAATCATCAAGATCGCCACCAATCTTGATTGCCATAGAATGAACAACCTGCCCGGCTCTCAAACTTCCCAAACTTGCACATCCTTTTAAAACAGTTGACAAAGTATGAGCACTGAACCTCACCTCTGATTCTGTCATAGTACAAAACAATCTTAGAACTTTATCGCCATCACCTGCTTTTGCATAGCCGTTAAGAAAAGCATTCCACGTCACAACATTGAGCTCTGGCATAGCATAGAATACCTTGTTCGCATACTCCATCTCATCACATTCAGCATACAATTTCACTAAAGCAGAACCAACATAGACATCAGAAAAGCATCCACCTTTAACCACCTCCGCATGCAATTGTTTCCCAAATTCTAGATTGGAAGACATTGAACAACCCTTCACAACTGAGAGCAAAGTAAACCCATTTGGCCTTATTCCTCCTCTTCTCATCTTACAAAACAATTCACCAGCTTCATTCCCATGCTCTTTGCCCACAAAACCATCAATTAAAACACTCCACGCAACCACATCTTTCACAGGCATCTCATCGAACACTTTACCTGCAAAATCCAACGCCCCGCACTTTGCATAAAAATTAATCAACGAAACCCATAAGTGATTATCCGGAACTATCCCTTTCTTAATTAAACGCCCGTGAATGGATTTTCCTTCCTTACAACATTTCCTTTTAGCACAATCACCTAATATTTTCGAGTACCATTTTAGCTCCTCTTGCCTATCCAAATTTTTCACAACCCCATCAAAATATCCCTCGCCTAAACTCGTTTTAGCTCTATGCTTACCTCTTTCCACCGAAAGATTCAAACTTTGACAGCTTAAACTTCTGGGTACCTTTTGAAACTGATGCGAAACCGTTTGTACCGGATAGTACCGTATCAGAAACCCGTCAGGAACTTGAAATTTTGGTGTTTTTACACTGCCGACTTCAGAATCAGTTGATGATGGATTGTTATATTCAATAACATTGAGAGCAGCAGCTGAAGAGGAAGAAGAACAAACACGGGCAGACAGTAATTGAGGTTTTGAGAAAAATTGGAGAAGAATTTTTTTATTAGGGGAAAACATCAAACAGGTTCGGGGCATAGGATAGAGAGTAGAAAAGAGGGTTTGGATTGGTGGTAGTGGTGGCTGCCAACGCATTGCTGAAAACTGAAGATTGCATTCCATTAATTAAAGAAAATTGAGATTCCAGGCAACCCAGAAAAGAGTTTCTTCTGGCGATTTCATCAATTCTTCAGTAAAGAGAAGGCAATTGCTCTGTTTTGTGCGGATGGGAAAAGGGGAAGTTTTGCCTCCCGCTCTTTTATGGAGGAGGGGATAAGTAATTGTGATGGGAAGGTTTTTTTTATATATATATTTCTTTTTTTTAATGGTAAAAGTAAAATGTTTATAATATAATACGTGAAATAAAGTTGGTAAAATCGTAGATTTAGTCCTAGAACATTTTACGACTTGCACGTTGGGGCCTTTTTTATTTTTTTTCCCTTGTTGGATACTTGAACATTTTACGACTTGCGAGTTGGGTCCTTCCGTTTGTTTTTTGGCTAGTCAATGGTTAGTCAACAAAAACCCCAGATACATTCAAGGGTATTTTTGGTACTTCAAAAATCCATCATCCCCTACCCATGTGAAAGTTTTTCATTGTTCTTCTTGTATATTATTCATCATCACCTAACAATTGAAGTTGGTTTTTTTTTAAGTTGGTTTTTTTTTTAAATACGTGGTGAATCGCACTCTTCCAAGCTCCTCAATCTCATCATCATCACCATCATCGGCAACAGACAGGAAGGAAATGAGCCTTGTGGAAAAAGAGAAACCAAGCCACCCCTATATAATAATATTATAATAATTCTGACGGATTTCATCCACCGGAGATCGGACCGGCAATTGCGATTCCTTCATTCTTCAATCGAATTCTTACGATTTTGAGGCGGCGAAAAAAGGCTCGGCAACGATTTGTTTTTTAGGTTTTCGGCCGCTGCGAGGAGTTTTTCTGAACGTTTTTCTTTTTTCCCTTTTAATTTCATTGTACTTTAAAGGGTAGGGGATGATGGATTTTTGAATTACCAAAAATACCCTTGAATGTATATGGGGTTTTTGTTGACTAGCCAAAAAATAAACGGAAGGACCCAACTTGCAAGTCGTAAAATGTTCTTGTACCCAATAAGAAAAAAAATAAAAAAAAGACTTAACTTGCAAGTCGTAAAATGTTTAAAGACGAAATTAGATTTCGTCTTTTTTCTTGTTGAAAATACTAAAAAAATATAGGAATGGTTAGGTATGGACCAAAACCTACGAAATGGTGACAAAGTTATCAAGCTATCAAAAATTTGTTTGCATTCTTGCCTACAAGATATCAGACAAGTTTAGGAACCGACTTCTTTTTTTCTTTTTCTTTTTCTTTTTTTTTGAGAAAGAAAAGTTCTGGTGGGTTAGGCTCCGGTCACCACCACAGGTCAGGGCAGGCCCTAAGGACCATATGTCGCTTACAAGGGTACTTACAGATCACCCACCCACACAACTCTCACGTCAACAGCGGGAATTGAATACTTGACCTTTGTAAAGACTTGTCAAATTCTCACCAACTGAGCCAACTTGTATTGGTATATATATATATATATATCAATTTTCCTAAAAGAAAAAATATCCCGTAAATTAATTAGTAAATAGATCAAGTTATCCACACCATGCGGAGGGATTGGTACCCTCCGCTACCTAACTAAAATCGTGTTAAAAATCACACACTAGTTAGTTTATAAGCACATTTAAAATTTATATGATTTGGACAATCTTACACTCTAAAAGTATCTTTTGAAAGTTAGAATTATGAATCAATTTTTTTTAATAGGATGTGGTATTCTTTACGACACCAATTTTTTAAATTTTCTAACCTTAAAAGATCAATACTATCCATGTCACATCCTTGTAGTTGGGTACAATATCCTTTAAACATTTACATACTGTGCTATCATGGCGGGTCATTTTTGCCGCCTAGAAAAGATGCAAAGTTAAATCCTTTCTCTCTCTAAGTGTAGAAACCTCTCCCTTCTCTCTAGAGAAGCTCATCTTAACTGGTTCATACATGAACTTTACTTTGTAGTAATACTACCTCCTACCCAGCCTTGTAACAATCCTGCATTTACTCACCTCACATTTCCATTCCTTATCCTATGTAATCATTGTCCCTCTCCCCCCTCCCGCGCATTTACTTCCTTTCCTTTATGGCCTCTTCGAATGCCCCTTTACCAACTGACACACCCACGGAAGACTCTATCCATCATGAACATGGGTGGGTTGCTGAGATTCTCTCTGACAAAAATAGAATTCTTCAGAGCATTTATGACTACTATGATTGCAGCCTGGGACCTATCCTGCAAAATCAATTTCTCCATCTTGGCTGAGAATCTATTTATGTGTTCTTTCCGTTTTGGTGAAGATAAGTTGAGAGTGCTAAGTAAAGCACTTTGGACTTTCAGAGGAGCCCATGTGGTACTAAAACCTTGGCCAACAGATGTAACTCTAGGAGATATTGACTTTGCATATTCCCCATTCTCGATTCAAGCCCACAACCTTCTTCCCAACAAAGTAAATTTGGTTAATGCAATCAGTATTGGTAATTTTGTTGGGAAGTTTTTGGAAGCGGACCTTGATAACTCAATAAAAATTCTGCAAAGAAACTTCCTCCGAATTCGGGTGGATATTCGGTTATCAAAACCACTCAAAGTAGGCTTCTACATGGGTAATCTAGAGAATGAGAACAGTTGGGTTCAGATAAATGTGGAAAGACTGGCTGACTTTTGCTATAACTGTAGGAGAATAGGGCATGCGATGGTAAATTGTAAGGAACCTATGAGTAATAAGGGAGGTTTACTTGATCAGATGTCGGATTTTGGCCCAAATTTGAGAGCCCAAATTTATGGGAATCGAATATAATCATGGAAACCTAAACCTCATCAGAGTGGGAGTCAATCTGGTATCGCCATTGAAGGACAAATTGCAGGGACACTGGAAATACTGTTTCCAGGGGGAAATGCGCATGTATGGAATCGAACTACCTCGACAGAGGACAAGACGGATAAGGTGGAGACTGATGTTGAACTGACAGGGGACTTACTGCCACATAGGGACTTACTGTCATGTAGTTTAGCGGTAACGGGGATTAGTGCGTTATCAGTTAAAAATAAAGAGGTAATTTCTAGAACCCAACCTTTTTCTGTGGACCTGGCCCAAACTTCTCTTCAGCCCATCAGGCCTGACTCTTACCCAAACATATCTATAAATCCTATCAGCCTTTCAAGCAAACTCTTACCAATCTAGAGCCCATTATCTTTACCCGATATACATTATGAGATTACATTAGCCCAAGTCAATAGAACTAACACGTCTGACCCAAGGAACACCAAAAGAATTAAACCTTCCTCTATAATCCATATTAACAACTCACATAATACTCACCCGGATGATACCCAAACCAACTCAACCCCAATTCCAAAAATCTCCAATCAGTTATCCTTTTTCCACATTTCAAAACCCTTGATTTCCATACCTTCACCTTTACCCAATTACCAGGAACTACCCACTCCAAATGATAATCCTGAAAGGGAAAGCCCTAGTGTTAGTGATACTATAGTGGAAGAAAGAAACATGATTGTGGTTCAGAGAAGATTCATTAGAGTTAAGAATGAAGCTATGAAAGGTCCCCAACGTAACTTCTTCCCTGAATCAACTCCAAGAAATATCCAAATTGAAGAAATTGAATCTGATGCTGAGCAGGAACCTAATCCAAACAAAGTGGGGATCTTCTAAGATCTCTTCGCCCCAATGATCTTACTATCTTGGAATTCTCGAGGTATGTCCTAACTATCGGTGGCGAGAATTCTAAGGGACCTGATACGGAAACATAAAACTACCTGTCTTTTCTTATCCGAGCTCAAATGCGCATCCCATTCCAAAATCCCTTATATTCTT
>JAOWBF010000035.1:10924106-10934891 GCA_028566175.1 Vinca major
GATCATTCTAGAGAAGAATGAGAGAGAATCGTTGAGTACAAATAGCTCGCTAAAGCTGGCTCCGCTTCTGCATCACGGCGAGCCTCCGCTTTGATCTGTGCCCATACCCAGGCTTCTCCGCCGTCTTCGGCTAGCTGGACTGGTGATGGACGGTGGGGTTGGGGTTGTGGTGGTGGAGGAGATGATGGGCGACGGATTTCTCCTGCTGGCATCGTGGAAGCGGCGTCGTTTTTTGTTGAAGATTTGGGTTGAGTGGAATTTGGAGAGATGGTGTTTGTATTTTATACATGAGGGGACAAGCGGTTGGATATGCCACGTGGGTATATTTAGACCGTTACTCCCGCCAAAATATCATTTTAGTCAATGTTTTCACACACCTAATTATATATGACACACTATATAGCACTCAATTATAGTGTTCTTCTTTCACCCCAAAAAAAATAAATTATAGTGTTCTTTATTCATCAAAAAAAAAAATTATAGTGTTCACCAAAAATATTACAAAACATTTGAACCAATATTTTTAGGAATACTATTTTAACACCCATATTTTTATTTAGGAAAAATGACTTAAATTATCCTTAAAACAATTTTTCAAAACATACTTAGGAATTAAAAAAATTTCGACTTCATGATAGGTCCTGAAACGAATTCCGCGATTTTTTTTTCGGGAATTAGGGGGTTAGCTGGTTGGGCGCTCTGGTCCGATATCGAACCTGGGACCGTGGATGTTATTCACTGGGCTACCACGCATTCGATCAAATTTCGCGATTGTTAACTAATCCTACCACCAATTTGACTGGTTGTTTCCGACTAAAATGTCCCACACTCTGGTCATGTGACAAAATATAAAAGACATAATTGTCCAAAAAATGCACATGTAGCCAACCAATCCCACTATAAAAAGAAAATAATTTAAAACCCATCTTCCTTCTAAAAAACCAGCAAAAAAAATGGAGACAATTTACTTTACTCTTTAAGAGACAAATTTACCCTTCAATTTACTCCAACAAAACGATTTAGCAAAAAAAAAAAAAAATTACTCCAACAAATTTTTTTCGTTTTGTATTATATAGGTTATGGTTTGAGTTTTTTTTATCATTATTTTTAAAAAGAATTTTTATTTTAGTTTTATGTGAAAGTGAAGTAGACTAATCTTTTATCGAATTTTTAATGAAATCTAATCAAATTTACTTCGATCTAAGTAATTTGATACTATAATAAAATTTTGTCAGTTATTAAGTTAATGCGAAAATAATTTATACAAGATCATACATTTTAGATTCCATATTTAAGGACGGCAATTGAATTTTTATCATATCCGCTAAAATGGTTTTTGAATTCCAACGAAGCCATCAATATATGAACACAAATATTAAAAAAGAATTATTCAAAAATCAAAAAGAAAAGAAAAGGCGGGAATAATGATAATTCTTTATTTAGCATAAAAGAAAAAAGACGGGGAAAAGTGATTTACCCTAATGACCCTAATTGGAATGTAAGCAACTTCACTCATCGCGCACTCTGGGCAGACACAGGTCGAACGTTTTCCCTCCAAGCGATGCGCCGGTCGTCACTTTCCTCGACTGTCAGAAGAACACTTAATCTCCGGCGATTCTCTGCAACTTCTCTCCGGAGTAAATCTCCTTCTCTCTGTATTCTCTGCGTAAAATCCGCACTTATATATTTGATTCGATATTAATTGATTACTTTCATCGTAATAAATTGTGCAGATTTTTGTGAAGAAGGAAAAATCAATTTCACCGGAGAAAAAAATTCAACTGAATATGAAAAACCTATTTTTGTTCATTCCTCTGCAATTGTTCATCCTAATGCAATTCTAGGCCAGGTATTTATTTGTTTGTGTTAATTTCCGTAGCATTTTCTGCATTTTTATGATGATTTCACTGCTAATTTATGGTTGAAGTATGAATTTGAACGATTTCAGTAATGTTGATTATAGTAAATGCGACGTATATGATGATGATACTTTAAGTTATATGATTGGCAGAGGTTAGCATTTTCTACATTTTTATGATGATTTCACTGCTAATTGATGGTTGAAGCATGAATTTGCACGCCTTTTCTAGTAAAGGTGATGTATGATGATGCTAGAAGTTAGCTGGTTGGCAGAGGTCAGCATTTTCTGCATTTTGTGATGATTTCACTGCTAATTGATGGTTGAAGTATGAATTTGCGCACTTCTTGTAATGTTGATTATAGTAAATATCATATATGATGATACTAGAAGTTAGATGGTTGGCTGAGGTCAGGACTTCTGTATATGGTGGTGCAAAAAAAGAAGAAGAAAGAAGCAGCTTTGATGACAATTTCATGGAATTTTGGTGTATCGAGAATGTACATTGCATAAACTTGTACAAGTCCTTGGGATGAGTGTCTTCCTGATTAATTTGATTTGTAAGGAATACCTTATTGGTTTGATAATTAATTGTAGTTACACGTGCGTTAAAATTCAAAAGCTCAAAGGTGAAGCATACTACAATTTCTAAAGACTTAGTTTGCTTTATTACATTTCTTCATTTCTATAGAGCAGGTGCTCTAATAGGAAGCAAGTTAAAGCGAAAGAAATGCTGATTTCATTTCTGGTGCTTCTTTGTAATGCAAATGTTTCTACCTCTTTGTGACAATTTCTTCCTATGGGTTGAATAAGTGCTGCTCTTCTGACTTGAAAATATGAGCTAGAACCTGCCGTAGATGGAACTTTTAGATTTTAAATATCCTCGCAGCGATTATCTATGTGGATAAGCGCTATAGCTTGGAACAAAACTATGACGATTATCAGCATATAAATAGCCCACAAAAGGTTTTGCTTTTCGAAAAAAATCCCATTGGAAGTACCGTATCAACTTTATTTCCATTTACCAGTTTTTTCTTATTCAAAAGTCATAGTGATGAAATACTATGCTTTGGTTCTATTATTCAAATTTTCCTTTCTTTTGGAGTTGACGAACATTCTTTCTAGTTTGTAGGGTGTTTCTGTTGGTCCTTTTTGTACAGTTGGACCTCTAGCAAAGCTCGAGAATAGTTGTCAAATGTACCCTGGTAGCCATATCTTCGGAAATACACACTTGGGGAGTAACTGCATTTTGATGACGTGAGTAAGAAACTCTTCTTTAAAAAAAAAACTGTGAATTTACTGCAGAAAAGTGCACTTTATTCTGGTATTTTGATGATCAAATTTTATTTTTTATTTTTCATTTTATCTCATTAACAATTCCTATATATCTCGTTGTGTACCAGTGGTGCTATTGTAGGGGATGATCTTCCTGGATATACATTCATTGGATGCAATAACATTATAGGGCATCATGCTGTGATTGGAACAAAATGCCAAGACATGAAATACAAGGTGATTATCACAACAGTTGTATTTAACCTTGTTTTCTAATTTGGGTGGATCAACTGGGTCAAGAAGTGCTGCCAACACAGCCTAGGCAAAATTTTAAGCACAAATTTATAACTGTGTCCTGGCAGCAGAAATACTTCTGTTCCTAATTCTAGAAATGATTTGTGTTTCTGGATGTTTTTTTCCTCATTTTCGTGGAAAAGAAAGACACGGGTTTGGATTTGGAATCTTCATTACTCTATCAAAACATTTTATTCTCGAGTGAATTGAATTTCAAATGAGGATTTTGTATTTTTGACATTTCTTTGTTTTTTCTTATGATTGTCTTAGTCATAGTTTTCAGAATTCTGTGCAATTTCATTGATTTGTGGTAGTGCTTCCCTTCCCTGTTCCTTTCTATCTCATTCATTCTCTTTACTTTCGAAAGTGTCTGCTGAATTTTAATTTTTGGGTGTCATTGTTTGGCAGTCTTAAATTTGATTGTGCTCTTTGAGTGCAAAAAATATAAAGTAGCATTCAGATTTCTTGTGCTATGATTTTTTGGCATTATAGTTGAAGACAGAATATCGGTATCTTCTGAAAGGCATCATTTTCCTCCTAGCATTTATTAAATTCTCGTGTCCCTCAAATATTCATTTTGGTATTATTTGACTTGGTTGTGTTATCTTTGAAATACATATAGATACTGTAATACTTACTGAAATTATTTTAGACAGGGAGTGAATGCTTCCTTGAAATAGGTGACAACAATGAGATCAGAGAATACACATCTATCCACCGCTCCTCCAAGCCAAGTGACAAAACAGTATGAAACATATTCCTGATAGTTAATTGTTTATATAGGTCTCCCAGTTGGTCTTGATTATGATATTGCTCTTGAATTATTATTTCATGATCAGGTTATTGGCAATAATAATATTATTATGGGATCATCTCATATAGCTCATGACTGCAAAGTGGGTAATAACAACATTCTTGCAAATAACACCCTTATGGCCGGTCATGTTGTTGTCGAGGTCAGTCATAATCACGTGAAATCTCAGTTTAGATATCTCTACTTTGTGATATCATTCTCATTAAGTGAGATTAAAAGTGTTCTACATGCAGGACTATTCACACACTGCAGGAGCCACTGTTATTCATCAATTTTGTCGTATTGGCTCGTTTTCTTTTATTGGAGGCGGTTCAGTGGTAAGGCTCTACTAATTTCATGCCTACAATTTTACACTTCTTCCCACAAGAAATTTGTTGCTGATATGAGCAATACCAATTAATGAAATGTTAAACAAAGTTGAGATAACTTTTGCCTCTAATGTCTGAATATTGCCCCGGTGAAGTTACCACCGGGCAACTCTGGATCATCTTCAACTCATACATTCTTTTCTTGAACTTCTGAAAACTGGGATTTGTTTACGCACATAAAACCGAAGATTTTTTTTAGGAGAATTCTTTTCCCTTTTGAAGGTCTCCCAAGATGTGCCAAGGTACATGATGGTGTCTGGAGAAAGAGCTGAGCTACGAGGTTTAAATCTAGAAGGTCTGCAGCGGCGTGGTTTCTCGGTTACAGAGGTGTTTTTTTCCCCTCTTTTTTTGGGTTAATATATATTCTTGGTGTCCCTTCAAAATTGGTGAATGACATTGTTTGAGAAAAATAACTTGTCTACTTCTTTTACTAGTGTAACTGACAAGAATTTTCATTGGATTAGAAAATAAAACATTATTTCAGTAGTTACTTCCACATCTGATGATTGGAAGTGGCCATTTCTTGATCTACTCCCTGATTGTTTTGGCTGCCGTGCCATTTTGAATTGCATTAAGGTTTATTAGATAAAAGTCGCAAAAAGAAAGTAAATTGGGGATAGCAGATACACCATTTTCACAATTAGTCTCATTCTTAATCTTAAATCAATAATCTGCTTGGGTGTGGAAACATGATCCTGAATGTTTCCAGCCTTCAGTCTGTTACACATCTATACTTCTATAATGCAGGCTTTAGAACTGCGAGAACTATTCCATTGAGATGAAGAAACTGAAATCCATTTGTAATAGTTCCACTTGAGAAAATCTTGCTTGTAAGGTGTTAGATGCTCGGTGCATTTCTCCCCCAACTCCCTTTACTTTCCATAACAGTTTTATTTTTTTGCCAAGTATTCCATAACAGTTAACCCAGGAACAAAACTACCTGAAAAACTGTAGGAACATAGGATTGTGGTCCATTTTCAGGGATTTAGATGTTCTTGTGAATTCTTTCAGAGAAGCCTATATTACTTATTTTTCTTTGTATTTAAAATTAGGCAATGTGCTAGTTTTTCTCGTTTCGTTTAGAATCATTTGAATGTGCGTGATTTCTTTACTCTTTGACTCTACTCCTGTATCTTTGGTGCCATTGTCTAGATAAGAAGCCTGAGAGCAGCTTATAGAAAGATATTCATGGCAAGTGATGCTAATTCCACAGGAATTGATGATCGTTTGACTAAAGTGGTATACATGCTAAAGATTGTAAATTTCCAATGTAAAGTAATTCCTGCCGGAGATGACCGTTAATAAGTACCCTGTATTTCAGGAGCGGGATGAAGAACTGGCTCTTGTTCCTGCTGTACATTCCATGTTACAGTCTATACGTGAATCTTTTACCGAAGATCGCCGTGGAATTTGCAAATTTAGATGTTGGAGTGGAACATAAACATAATTGTATACTCCAGTAAGTTTTCATTTTTGTATCTTAACTTTTGAGGCTTTTGATTACTGCGAATTAGAGGTTCGGAGTATCAATTTTATGTTGAGCACTGAATAGCCTAATCACGATAACTTCCTTCAGTAAATGTCTGTGGTTTTTGAGGTTCAAATTGAGAGGCGTTGTAATTTTATTTATTTTCACATATCAGTTATTCTATATTCATAGTGCTCCTTTTCATTTTACGTTAATTGTTTTTCCTTCCTAACAGATTTCCGACCATCTGTTGTACCAGACAGCCAGGTAAATTGCTTATCCTAGCAATTACCAAAAAAAGAAAATGCATGTCCTAGCAGAGCTTATATGTTTCTCCAGGCTAAATATAAACTGTCACAAGAGTCCATATCATCACTGAAATCTGATATTTGTATCAATTGAATGTCTTGGGCATCTTTTCTCTTGTAATTGTCTATTGAATTTGAAGTGTGTAAATTTTTAAAGTTATTTTCCGCTAGCATACTTATCATAATGATATTTGATTCTTTTCCGCACTAGTTAAGTAATTTTGATCGGTGCCCCATTCCATCTCTCTCGTATTCGCTACGCTCTGAACTTTTACCGGTTATATTAACCTGGATTTTTACCATTCCGTTTCTTTTATTTTACACTTCAATTTTTAGACAAAAATTGTCAAATAAAAAAAAAAATCAAAATACCTTAGTAGAAATTGACATTAAAGTCGATAATTGTGACGAATTAGTTTAGCGTGGGACGAAATATCTCCACAAATGTTTGTTAGAAAGATTAAAAAAAAAAAAAAAGTCAAGTAAGGTTGAGAAAACAACGTTTTTATTCCATCTTAGTATAGGTAGAAGATTCCTATGTTTGACAATGCCAAATGGGAATAAATAATTAGGAGATTATAATTGGGATTAAAACAATTGATAAAAAAAAATGGTAGTTAATTAAGCTGTAAAAATAATACCAACTTGGGAGACAGTCGGCCGAGGAAGATATCTCCCTCCAATATGATGGATAGCTCAATCAAAATCTACATTAATTAACTTTATTATCTTGCTTATTGAGGATATATAATATACCTTATCTTGGACTTTATTCACCTTATCATGATGATATCTTAGCAAACTCATTTATTTATAAACAATTCAAATAACTATTTTACAAATAATGTTCTTTTAAAGGATTTTCCAAGTAATCTATCTTGTCCTTTAAAAAAAAAGAATATTCTTACTAACCTATTCTACGAATGTAAATTGTACAAATTTAACTAGTAATAATAAAATAAAATTAAAAAATAAGAAGAAGATGACATGACGACAATCCAAGTATCAATCCAACTGTAAGAATTTTTCCTTGCAGTTGGTTTTAATATTTTGATATTTGGATAATTATGTCTTCTACTTCTTTTATTTTTTGCCTTTAAAGTAGCAGATATTTTCTTGTGCGAGATTACTATATTAGCCATTTGAATTCATGGTAAACACTTCCATTTAATTTCCACAATGACTTGAATAATTTAGTCCCTTCCAAATAACTTTGATGTTCATGAATATTTGTTAGAATAAACACAGAAAGAATTTAAGCATACACACCAGTGAATTATTCTGACTTATAGGTCTCAAAACATCAGTTTGATAGGCTGGGGTATCATAACATAGAGGTTATGAGTTTCAATCCCTTCCCGCTTCTTAAATTCCCTATTTCTTTTGATAGATAAGTCACTCCCTCAATAAATAATAATAAAAAAATATCAGTTTGGTTATATGTTTCGTGTTTCTTTCCCGTTAATAAAAAATTGTTATATGTTTTACTTTTTTTTCATTCTTTTTTCGATTTATATTAAAAAAAAAAAAAGAAAGGTCGTCAGTCGTCACATGAGAATTCAATACCAATAAAACAAAGAAAAGATATTGCGCCAAATAAAAAATCTGAACACCAAAATGTCGTATAGGGATCTCAATGTTGAATTTTCAACTAATTCAAGTAAGTTGGCGACCAAACGTCAGTTTTTCACCATTCAAATATGATTTTTATTTTAAAATAAAATAAAATAAAATAGTATGATATTTTGGTCAGTTATGAAGGTTTTCTTCCCCTCATTAGTCAGCCAAGCCAACCACCCTTTTTCAAGCCATTGGAGGATCCATTTTTGGGGTTTGCTTTTTTTTTTATTATATATATATACACACACACACATTTGGCAAGACTATGATTGATTGGCACTTGCGTGTATGTATATACAAAGCAATCAGCATCCATATATGTATATACATGTGGACTTGTGTATCTATATGCGTAAATTGTCAACATTGACATGTATTATATAGGAATACCCAAGAATTTGCATCCAATGATATAAGATTTGACCACTTAATTGGTTTTTGATAGGTATATGATCAATTGGTTGTTGCAGCCCAATCAAATGTCTCATACATGCACTATCTGTTCATTGGTACTCCCTCCATTCACAATTATCTACCTACGGCTTATATATACGTTATCAATTTCTAATTATATGTAACTTTAATAAATATTAAATATTTTCCTCCAAAATTTACCTATATATTTCATTAATTTAATCAATAACTAATTTAAATCTTCCCAATATACATTATCTAGTTATCTTTAAATTCATACATTTTAATCATTTTTTAAATTTAAGTGTGCTATTTTAAAACGATAGATAATTGCAAACGGGTGAAGTATTTGTGTTTAGATGGCTAAGATATACATTGCCTGTAAAAAAAGCATAGTTTCAAGGGTCCCTCCTTTTTAACTGAATTAGAGTAATTCAATTGGACATGCATGTAGGAGAAATAGTGGTGTCTGGTCTGAGAACTAAGATAAGCCTTGAGAGAGAACAAATTACTATATTGTTCTCTTTCTAAACCAAACGAAATTTCAGATTTGAAATTCATATCTTACTTACCTCATAAATAATTTAACATTCACGAAAACCAATACAATATTTTTAAAAAGCAAAGACTATTAAATACTGCTATTAGTATATCCCCGTTTTAGTTCAGACAGAGAGATTGTCCATCCAATCATCCTCTCTTTGTGGGCATATCCATTTTTTCATAAACCCCACCTCAGATAACACATCATATATATATATATATATCAGCAGGTTAGTAGTTATTGAGACTTCTCTCTATCTCTCTCTTTCTGTTGAATGTGTAGGTAGTTTGTTAAGTAAGGAAATTTGTGAGGGTGAAAAAATGGGGAGAAAGTGCTCACATTGTGGGAACATGGGGCACAATTCTAGGACATGTACAACTGATAGAGGTACTCATATTGTGGGTGGTCTTAGGTTATTTGGTGTACAGCTTGATATCCCTTCTTCTTCTTCTGCTTCTTCATCTTCTTCCATTGCAATGAAGAAAAGTTTCAGCTTGGATTGTTTAATGTCTTCATCTTCATCACCATCTTCTTCATCAAGAATTTCAATCAATGATAAGACTTGTACTGGATACCTGTCTGATGGTCTCTTTGGCCAACCTCAAGAAAGGAAGAAAGGTTTGCAATTAATTCTTCCCTTCTACTCTTAGTGGAAACTAAAAAAAAAAAAAAAAAAACTGTTTGGTTTAATGTGGTAATTTTGTCCAAACATCATTCTCATGCGTGTTCCCTTTGTATCACGGTTTTGTTTCGCAGTTAATCCGTAGTTATTTGAGAATTACCTACGAAATCGACAGTAGCAAAATGACAATTTTCTTGTTGTGTCCATTTTAATAGTGTCTTTATTGATGTGACTGGTAATTTTGTTACTGGATGGATGATTTAGGAGTTCCATGGACAGAAGAAGAACACCGATGTTTCTTAGTAGGACTTGAAAAGTTAGGGAGGGGAGACTGGAGGGGTATTTCAAGGAATTTTGTTACCTCAAGAACACCAACTCAAGTTGCCAGTCATGCTCAGAAGTACTTTCTTCGGCAGGCCACCGTCAACAAGAAAAAGAGACGTTCCAGCCTTTTCGACTTGGTACCTATATAAATGTTTACTTTTCTATTTATTTTGTATGAAAAAACAGGCGTTTAATTCCAAAACGGGCCAAGTATTTCCCATTACTTATAACTATTTGAGGTACTAACTTTTCTCCACAAAAAAAAACATGACAGATTGAGAGCAAAAACGCACATAATCAAATTGAGGATACAGCAGATTGTGAAATTACTAATACACCCTTAATAGACCTGAATTCAGTTGGAGTTGAAATGGATGATGAGCATGATCTTCAAGAACACCAAGATATTCAACCAGCTTCTCACATGTCCTCCATCTGGCCATATGAATCTCCGGCGAGTTCCGAGTTTCAGCTCACCACCAGATTAATGCCAATGGTGGTGGCCACCAGTTCTTCAAATGCAACTCCAGATTTGGAGCTGACATTAGCTGCCCCAATAGAAACAGTGGGTCAAAACAAGGCATCTCCAGCTTCCCATCTTACTTGGACCAATCAGTGTTATCTGACTTGCATATAACAGATACACATTTGGAAACTGCTGTCACTCCCACTTTGGTTTTTGATCAATCATCAATATATTAATTCATTAATTAATTTTTATCAATTTCTTACTACCACTATTATAACCTTCTTGTAGATACTACCTCCATTCCATTCCATCCGTAATATAAGTCGTTTTAATACATGTAGAGAAAATTAAATAAACAAAAAGAAAGCTACTTTATTAGTTAAAATATCAATATTACTCTCTTTAAT
>JAOWBF010000035.1:11037363-11048321 GCA_028566175.1 Vinca major
AGCATATAGAGATCACAAAACCTGTAGAATTGGGGTCCCAGATACGTCGCTCTCCTCGTCTTCGTCTTCATCACTGTCATCGCTACTATCATCATCCATATCCGAGGCATCAGTATTGGTTTTCTTTGGAACTAATGATTGCCTCTTCCCAGAAACATTAGATATTTTAAATATCCCAATAGAGTTCCATGAAGCTTTCTCAGCCTAAGAGAACAATAAAAACACAACAGTAAAAAGGCAAGTTCCATAAAACAAGTCAAAATCACTTTCTCAAGCTAGAAACTCAAAGATGCCAATAAGCAGCAATCTTGACTAAACAAAAAGATATAAACCAAGATAACTAAGGATTTTGCATTTAACAACGACCTTACAAAATTGGCGATGCAAAATGATTGCTAAAAGAATAACTAATCAACAGCCATTTAAAATCACTCTTAAAACAAGATTAGGAAAAGAAAAGAGCACATTAAGTTACCTGGGTTCCTGCAACGCAATAAACTGTATGGGGAAACTCTGTGCGAACCAAGCCCAACGAATCACGCAGAATATCAAAACTATCCAAAGACGGGAAACAAATTAATCTTCTAAAATACTAAACTCTCAAAAAATACAGAATTAACAACATTAAAACCAACTTCCACAAACTAAACATATCCATAACCAAAAAAAGAAGACTAACTTTAGCTTCACAAATCCCATCACAAAAAGGAAAAAGTCCCAAAAATACAAGGGTCAAAAGAAAAACATTCCACAGAAGCATTCAGAATTTAAGTTGACTCCCGATCTTCTAGTACACCCTAGATTGTCTTAGTAAGAAAATGAGATTGCTCCGCATGTAACAACATTAAATTCACAGGCTTGGACCAATCACATTACTCAACATGTGATAATTCCATTGATGTATTAGGCAGTATACTAGAAAATATACTAGAAGATAAAATTCTAAACTCTCAAAAATACAGAATTAACATGTCAAATAATAAAAAAAAGAAAAAGAAAAGACAGTAACTTTAGTCTTACAAATTCCACAAAGCCCAAATAAATTGAATTAAATTTAAGCTTGAGAAAAAGTCCCAATAATCCAAGAATCCAAACAAAAACATTTAACCTAAACATTCGAGAATATAAGTTGGGGAATAGAAAGTACCTTAAACAGGGCCAGCCAATGTGGAAGGCATGAAGAGAGTTATAAGCAGAAGGATCACATTGAAGTTCTTCACCTTCTTCCAATTTATCAACACCTGGCTGCCATACTTTTGTTGGGAGTGATGGGACTACTTCATTTGATAATGATGATGACCCTTCTCCTTTTTTGGATCCCTTTTTATCAATTTTCAATACAGAAGCATAAAAGTATCAATTCAAATATTCTCTAAAGACTATACAAGAATTGATAAGTTGAGAGAGCAAAAAAGTTCAAACCTTGCTCTTTCGATTGGCCTTCTTGGGATTCTTTATGCTCCGTACCATTTTTTTTCCTTTTCTTTTTTGGGATAGATTATGAGCAGGAGAAAAGTATGGTTTTGGTTTAGAGAGAGCGGTGAGGAATAGAGAATAGGGAAGGTGGGTTGCTATGTGTGTGTGTGTAGGGTAGGGTGGACGGGGGGGGGGGGGTTGGGGAGGGGGTTTGGAGAAGGGGGTTTTGGGCTTTTAGGCTTCGGAGGCGGCACCCAAATGGAAACACAAAGCGGGACGGGTCGGCTAGCCCTTTGTACAATTTGTATGCCATTCGGCTATGATGAGTAACACCTTAATTTTCGAATGTGCAAGACAAATTTTAACTGCGTATATGAGATATAATGATTTATATTTATTTCAAAAGAACACTCGTTCTTATAGTGAGATCATTCTGAAAAAGTTTTCACATTGCTTGAAAATAGTAGTTCATCGAAAGAAGTACAAATGTTCATTTCAAATATCATCCATAGATCTTGCATTCTATGACCAAAATTTAGTCCAAACATGCAGAAACTCTTCAAGAAGGGGAAAAAAGGGGTCAGTTGAAACTCAACGGGTGTCAATGATAAGCGGCCAAACCGAGAATTATTGACAGACCAAAAATAACCCGTAAATAAGAAACAACTAGAAGGTACTGACGACTGAGAGGAGCAAATATGAAACAATCAAACGGGGTAAGCGAAAAAAAGGTTAAACAAAACTCCCAGACATCATGGACTTGTTCCACAACCAACTAATACAATATTATTAGGCCTTATCCTTTCCCCAACCATCATGATCTTCATGTGGGGTAAGTGGGTTCGGTCGGGGACAGGTTTTAGGCCCAAGGAAACACCTTGACAACCTGGAAAGAGGGAAAATGTGCCCACATTCTCTAATACGTCCATGTCATGAGAGACATGTCCACTTCACCAAATCATAGCAGAAATGAGCAGAATTCAAGGCGGAAAAATTTAATAACACATATGTTTCCTTAAACTAGGTTTCCTGCATGGTAGAGTTTTCACAATAACGCATACTATGTTTTAAGGTAGTCCGTTGGGATCCGGACAGACTTTCTGCATGATGAATTGTTTCTAATAACACATACTTGACTGAGTTAAAAAAATTTCAAGTGTAAACCATCTTGAACATTTAAGCTTTTTAACTCGACGTTCAACCAGAATTTTGGTGGCAACTTAATGTAATGAATCATGAACGTAGTTACATTTCTCTACATCTTGGATAATCTTTTCTTACATCCATACAAAAAGAATCAAGAAAAAAGGAAATTGTTAAAAAAAAATTGTTCTTCTCTGGACGATCATTAAGAAGGAACTTCTTGATGATCTCATTTGCTTTCAAAGCAGCTTCGGCAACAGAGGTCTGATTAACTCTGCATCCTATACCATACTACTCGTTAAGTCCATCTTTTCCTCGGTTAAATATTCATTCATCCATGTATTTTAAAGTCTCGAATAAAGGTTCTTTTCCGCCTTTGTTGCATTTTCTGCAATACCGATTCACTGAATTAATAAAACGGATAAAAAAAATTTAGGTACTAAATGATTTTGAATAAAGCATATTGGAATAAGAAGCAGAAGAGCTAGGACTAGCCAAATACAAGTTCATGATTCTTGAATGTTATGCTGCATTATTTACTTGTATGGACCAAGCATACAAAAAGAACTCGACAGGGAATGCAATGTTTTTCACTTTATAAGGAAAATTAGAGTTTCAGGAACTTAGAAATCCATTCTTCCTTTGTGTTACATGATAATAAAACGTTAAACGATCATAAGAAGAAAATGTGAGTTAAACTGAAATGCTTGTGATACGCATACCTGGGATCCCTCTGCCTAGTGAGGAAAACAAGTACTCCGAAACCCACAACGACAGCAACCTTTATTGCCTGATAAGTACATCATAGAATTAGTTGTAGTTATGATTTTCTTCAGCAGTCGAGAAAGAAAAATTTCATGCTTTTTCAGGATTCTATTTTCTTAGTATGATATCAGGTCATAGCTAGCAATCTAGTTTGTATACCGTATGCATTAATAAGGTTATACTGTATGTGTGTGTGTGTACTGATGATCCCAACATATTAATAAGTTTCTAGCCAAATGAATATGTTTGTAAAGGATGAATCTAAAACACCTCTCCAATTAAACCATATGAAGTATTCTTAGCAATGAAGATTACAAGTATAGAAAAGTCTGGTTTAACCTGTGCAACTAGTCCACCCGAGGCATTGCTCGAGGAGCTCTCTAACCTTGATTTTCTCAGGTTCTCAGTTTCATTACTATCCTCCTCCTCATGCTCAGTTCCATGCTTTGCAGAAACCTGAAAGTAATAAATGAGATCCCGAACCTAAGCAAGCAGAAAATTTTTAGGCCTGAAAGATAGGGTACTAGTCCATGAGAGTGTTACTGCTTTCTATAATGTTCCAGTTTGTAGAATTAGTTTACTAAATAAAAAAATATTTCTTAAGTTTAACAGTTTGAAAACAGTAAGAAAATCACGAAGAAAAACAAATTGCATAAGCAAATGATCCGCATTATGAGGCTATGAAGTTTATATGGGATAACATGTATAACAGAATACAGAATTGATATTCTCCGCGGAATATCTTGGTTTAAATTCTTAGGGTCTCCGAATTGTAATCTGGGTGAGGAATATTCCACTATAAGGTTGTATTCGTCTCTTATTATAAAATAAATTTAAGATTGTTAAATAAGGAGTAAAACCATATACCATCCGAGTAATGCAGTTCAACTTCAGAAACCAGCAAGAATGTAAGTACCTTATCCACATGCCCCGACACAGAGGAACTCTCCTTTTTCTGCTGGGATTTAGAGGCAGCGTTGCGACTTCCGAGTAAATTCATTACTCTCTCACCTGCAGTTGTGATACACAAGTGTTTCCTGTCATTTGGGAATATCCACATTCCATACTTTTCAAAATCAAAAAGCTCCTCCTCCCTATATTCTAACGATTTTGATTCCCTACTGGAAGCTACTTGATCACTAATTTCAGCTGAACCCTCTTTTATTCTCCCTTCAACATATGAAGTGCAGTCAAAATCCTGTCGTTTGGCAGACAAACCAAGAGAACAAGATCTTCCAGAACTTTCATCAAGCTTGCTTCCAGAAATGCTTTCTGATTTATCAATGGATGGTTTTTCCAAATCCGAAGATGATTCGGCCAATTCCCTGGAACTCGAGTCTCGCCTCTTTGACTCAGTGACTGCCGGAGTAGACTTCTTCAATCTATATGTCACCTCAGACGTTATATTGTCAACAAAACTTCTACCAGTGTCAATCTTTTCTCCGCCTTTTCCTGTAGCATTCAAGTTCCCTGCAATAACTGGCTCGTGCCTTCCTGAGATCGGTTCTGCTGCTTCAGTAACAACTTTTGGGACAGAGTCGTTTGGGTAACCTCCTTTTCCAACTTTCCTTTCTTCAGGTTTAACATCAGGTGGTTTAATAGGGGATTTGAAATCCTGCTTGATCCAAATAGACCATATCTCTGAATCTTACATACAAAAGAAAACAAGTTTACAACTTCAAAAACATACAGCAATATACAAGTTCTGGAGACTCAGTACCTGAGCTTGACTACTTTCAAAAGCACCAACTAATTTTCTCACTTTGCTAGGGATTTTCTCCGAAGGACCTTGCTGCTTTGATTTATCAACACGAACCTCCTTTGAAGAAACTGAAGTGCTCTTTGCGGCAACCTCTGGTCCAGAGTATTCTGACTTAGATGAAGCCTCCTGGCTAGAAACCGGTTTTAGACGAGTGTTAAGAAATGATGACTGAACCTTGGAAAATTCCCGTTCATTAGTTTCGTGGAGCTGTGCTTCAACTCCAAGGAACCTAGGAGCAGACATTGCCCTTTTCCACTTGTACATAGCCTTCTAAAAGAGGCGGCTTCACTGTTAGGGAAAAGTAAACTAAGGAATGGCTTAATATTTTTGTGGAAACAAGAAACATCAAGCAACATGTTGAAATCCTTAACTGGCATTTCTTTTTCGAGAACAGTCCTTCGTTCCTGTCCATAATTAGACTGTGAACCTTCATATAAAATGTCACTTTTCGGTGATGGACTGACTTGCATGGAAGCATCTTCAAGACTTACTATTCTGCGAATAGTTCTTGGCGAATCTTGCGAAGACAGAGTTTCATAGCATCAAGAAAAACCTCTTCAGAAAAGGAATAATCAGGGTTATTTGCAACTGAGGTGCTAATTGTTTTTCTCAGCTCCCTTTTATGCCTCCCATTGTGTATATTCTATCTTCTACTATGATAAAAATTGAAAAGGCACTAACCTGATACTATCTCCGTGGCTTGCTGGGATAAAATGACAGAACCACTGTCTGAACCTGCAATTTCTGATTGTCCGGGGATTACGTTATGAGTACCACCTTGTTTCTTTTTCATTGCAGCTTCTCTCTACAATAAAGAGACAAAAAGCAGTTGAGAACAGCATCAATAGGTTGACACTATAATTTAAATGAGCTAACTTGCTGGTACAAGTCTGAAACCAGTTGCTTAATAGCCTAGTTTATTCTCATGATTTGAGCTTCCGTGGACAAATTTATCCTGACTTTCTGTGAGGTATAACCACAAGGAAACATTCAACTTCCTAAAATTGCAATTAAATTTCTAACACCTTTTTTACTCTCAAATGCATAACATCACCATTCAACACCAATAGATATACTATTTATGTACACAACTAGATCTCAGGCATAGATTGATTTCTAGCTCATTATTGAAGGGCGTGACATGAGAATGAAGGCAAGGGAGTACCATAGAGCGAATGCGGTTTCTCTCTTCATCACTAAGAATAAATTGTAATTGCAAATGCACCTGGCAACCTCCATCGAGTTGGAAAATATCATTCCAAAGGCCCTTTTCAACAATTGATATCGTCTGAATAACTGCCATGAGCCCAAAAAAGGGGGCTTAATACAGGAAAATGAAAGGGCTTTCTTTATTTTTACAAGGCATTCAAACAGACAAGTAGATGATATACCTGTATGACTTATTTCATTTCCCTCAGCATCCTGAAGTGTGATTACTAGATTATCCCGAAGGCTCGTCAATGGGCTGGAAAAAAATCAAGATATTTACTTTTTACTGCTCCTAAACATCCCAAAAATCATCACACTGGATCCTCTATAACACTCACCGAGACACTCTTATGGAACACTCCCGATTATAGTAGTGTTAATGATTAGTGTTCATCTCTTAGAATTTAGAGTTCATCTTGTTTAGTTTAGGATATATGAACAGAACTTTCCATAATTAGAGTAGAAATTTACAAGAAGTGTTACAGAAGATCCGGAAAAATAATAATATAAGAAATGCAATAAAGAACGGTGAAACCGAAATGAGGTTCAGAATCATTACAAAGAGAAATCCCCAATATCTGATGTTTGATACTCCTTTTTCCCCATGGAAACTGCAGTATCAAATGAAGAAAAGACACAGTACATTGTCCAGTAAAACGGTTAATAAACTTAGTTACAACAAATTAACTTAAGGTTGATAAGTATTTACCTTTCAAGAATCTTGATGGTGAAGTAGATGGGAGACCCTTGAATTCCAAAACTGCAGTAAAAACCAAATAAAGCCAGTAAATTTTGTTGTAAAAAATGCAGAAATTTATTAGAGAGAAAGCTTTCATTACCTGAAACTTGGATAGTTCCTGGCATCAGAAATGAAACTCTCTATAAGGACGACCAAAGATTCCAGAAGAGCCACTGAACCAGTTTTTCTACAAAGAATTCCAGCTTTAATCTTCTGGGTTGAAGTCAAAATTCAATCTTTCTCAATTTTCAAAAGAAAAGAACAGAAAATTAGGATTAGATGAAGGTGAGGGATGTGGTTGGGCTTGAAGAAATGGGTCCCATCAAATTCAGAACTGTTCATAACCACCTCAAGATGCTTGGAGCAAAATCGTGATTCACCAAATCTTTAGCTGTCTGTTCGATACATACCGAACACGTCTTGGAGAGAGATGTTAAATCTCATGTAAAATGTGTTCTCATATTTTTTAAGATCGATAACATTTATTCTCTCGTTATAAACACTTGTCCTTAAACATGTAACACATGTTTTACGTAGCGAGTGTTTAAAAATCACAACAGTATTCTCGAAAAAAATCTTAGACCTTTGAATTCTTTTTATCAAATAGCGAAATTATTACTTATTTACTGGAAAAAACGTGTTGTGAGGCTTCTTCTAAACTTGGAAGCCTACAACCATTATTATTGTATGTGTATTGATTTTTCCTTCAAGAAATCTTGTCTTGAAATAATTAAAAAGATTGTTTATGAGAAAAATGTAAGAAAAGTGATATTTTGTATTATAAATAGTGGAAAAATGGAATCCAAATGCACTCCCATTATCTGAAATTAAATTATAGTATTATGAATAGAAGAATATTATGATTAAACACCTCAACTGTCTTCTAATTAATATCAGGCTAATAGTGACATTTACATAATTCTCAAACAAGAATGAGTTACCTAGAGCCCATCCTAAAGAATAGCAGTGAAGAATAAATCAATGGACTTCAGATACTTATACGGGGTGTCACGCCCCGTGCCCGCGGGCCCGTGACGCGACACATGGGTCTGGCAGCACCCACGATCATCTACTTGGCAACTGAACTCGCTATGCCAAAAGCATATCCCGAGATGATAATGGGTACTTCGGCCCACCTTATATACCAGTCACAACTTTCATTCTTATCCAATATGAGACTTTTTCTCCCATATGGACTGGGTTTTTCACAGGGGGTTTCCATGAAAATGAACTTCCGTTGATACTCTGCAGCTGCAGCTGGTGTTTCTGGTATTCCAGCTTTTATATTCTCTTCAACCATCCAAGTAGATCGCGTTCTTGGTCTTTAGAAGTAGATTGCTGCTGCATCCAAGCTGTCAGACGGGAGGACTATACACCGGTTCCTCATATTGGATAGTTGTCTCAATTGGAAATAATGGTGCTTCCTCTACAGCACTTCTTTTCTCCTCACGGGTGCCTTTGTTTTTTGGCACGGTAAAGAGATAAGCTGACAAGAAAAATATGTAAGTTAATATTCTGTGGCTTGTAATTCAGAATTCACTTCGTGCTAACTGCATAAATACATATAATTCAAACCTGTTTATTCAGCCAGGAAAGGAAAAAGCTTGAATTTTATTCAGCCAGGAAAGGAAAAAGTATTCTTTCTCTTATCGTTGGCATAACATTTATCGGGTTTGGCAGGTAAGTAAGTGCATACTGTGAAGGTGTTAAGTGCCACATATTTTGGGATCAACAATCTATACAAATGCTTCACTGTAATAGAAACTGAGTTTCACAATATAAATAGTCCGTCCATATTTCATTTCTCAATCAAGAGTTGCATCAAACCACAGAAGCCGCCACACTCATTTCTACTCTACGCACACTAACTTCCAAGTTTTCAGATATCTGAGCTGAACTTTTGTGCTTAGACTGGTATGCGTTTATTTAAAACCGAGATGTGCTCAACAATAATATACTTTTTACTGGTCCCCGAGTCAAAATAAACAACATACTCACTCCAAATAGGGAGTATTAAGACGGATCTTTGTACATATATAAAAGGCTCTATGACAGTACTAGGCCTTTTGCTATCCCAGAAGGCTGCCACTACCATCTCCTCCTACTAAATTCATGGGCAATCAAATGAATAACATTATCACAAACCTGCTTAAAATTTGCATGCCTTTTTATAAGCTCCGAGTTATAACAATAAGTTCTTTCTCATATGATACTGTTTTGTTGGATATGAGTTTAGGCTTTTAGTTTCTTAGTTCTTACCAAATACCAATATCTCCCTTTTCAACAGGTCAAACTAGCATGAAAATGCAAAATCTTAAGGCTTCAATATCCATCAGAACCTATAGGTGCAGATAGTGATTAAGTTCTGAAGAGCTAGACAACAACTTACAGCATTGTAAGTACCCCATACCGAGAAATAGTTGAGTCAATGTCTGCATTTCCATAATCTGATTTTGTAATGAACAATAGCTTAACCAGAATTTGTTTATCATAGGTAAACACATATACCAAAAATAATAGCTAATGAATTATTCAAACATTAAGAACACATAATTTAACAGAAATGTAAGTGCGAAAATTAACTAAACTATAACAAATGCCATTTCGTTGAAGCATTATACATACCGTGAACTCGTTCAGTATAACATTGCAAATTCGATATCAAACACACACACGCACGCGCGCACACACACATATATATATTAGAAGACCGACAGACCTGTTGCCCCATGAAAGGGGAATATAAGTACCTCAGGAAGTTGATTAGAAGACCAGCAGGCTGGTTACCCCTCATGGGGAAGACCATGTAGGGAGAATATAAGTGCCTCAAAGAGGAGGAAGATTAGAAAATCCATGTAGGGGAATATAAGTGCCTCGCACAAGAGAAGCTAAGAAAATGAAATTAAAGCATACCCCTTGTGTGAAGAGGGTATCGAACACACAACGCAGGCCATATCGGCTATGGACGTTGATATATATATATATATATATATATATATATATATATATATATATATATTAGATCTTGTAGCGGACTATGAATCTAGTTTAAAGCATTAAGAGTTTGATGGTATTTATATACTAAACCATCTTCTAGTTTAGGATTTGCTAATTTGAGCTAATTACTTTTTAGTTGTCTTGACAAAGTTCACTAAAAAACAGTCAACTCTTCATTTGAGATTGAATGTTAATTTTTCTATTATGTGGAAAGTCAATATTTAAGTCTGGACGGAAGGAGTAATTCATAATTATTTGATACTAATTTTATTAATATTGATTCATATACTAGGAATAGAGCGCATTGCCAAAAAACTAAATATATTAATATTGAAGCTAGAGGGAGATGACAGTAGAAATAAGACTTATAGAAGAGATTGCCCTAAATGGACGTTGGCTTCCTAGAACCTTATATTCTATATGGTCATTAAAATCCTTCTCCACCTCAATTTCTCAGAAGTTCACATCCATTTATTTCCCTCACATTTAATTCTCAAACCCCTTTATTATATATTAAACCTTACAAATATTTAATCACATATAAAAACTCTGTCCTTCTTCTTCTTCTTCTTCTATTAATTGAATTACTTACTACAAAATTCAATTAATATTACATTTATTATTTCCTCTTTTTAAAAATTCTTCCATATGGTTACACAAAAGAATCAAGAAACACATATTTTTCTTTATCACAATAATTCTTCCATGAAGAACTTGCAAAAACAGAGTACATATCAATCTATTCTTGCAAAGTTCTTTAATTTTGGATTTAATTCATCTCAAATATTCCATCTTATTTCCTATTTTTTATCCTTTGGAATTGGTTTAACAATTGGGATTCTTCTTTGTTACCAATTCAAAGACATTGCAATAAATTTCCAAGTCAATGGTGGTCTAATTTCACTTTCTTCTTCCGCCACCCCACAA
>JAOWBF010000035.1:11119645-11130486 GCA_028566175.1 Vinca major
GAATTTGGGTAAAAAAATTAGAAGAAATCAATTGGAGAAGAAGGTGAAAGGTTAGAGGTTGGAGGTTGAAGATGACCGAGTAATTTGACTATTTTGCCCCTGAAAATGTGCTTGTGTGGGCTACACATGTGCAACGCCACCCCTCTCGCCGAATTTCGCCGATTTTGGCCATTAATTGCTCCCTGTAAATAGTTAGGGGCATAAATAGCACCTAAAATTATCGAGGGTTAACACTTACATTTGAAACATATATAAGGGACATTAATAGCTATTATTTCTTATATTTATTTATATGGTATATGTTTGGGATGTTCAGTCCGGTCTAGTACAAAACAAATATTATTTTGCACTAAGCGAAATGTCTATTAACTGTTGTAATAAAAAATTGACAAACGAGGTTGTGGATGTTATGGTATTTCTTTGACACAAAAGGCGAAATCCCTCGCACACCCCCTAACACTCGGCCCGACAGAGTGATGGAGAGGTAAATCATGGTGACTCAGCGGCCCCTTAGGTAGGATGACCATAACTCAATGCCCACAAAAAGACACCCACATTTGAGGGTTGAAACTCTCATACTGCGGCGGTCGGGATTTGATATTGCATTACTTGGCACAATCTAACACACATGAACCAATTGAGCTGCTTGTGCGGGCTATTATGGTATTTCTGCACCTAACTGCTATATATTTATTTGTTCATAACTAATTCAGTTTATTCTGATCGTACCTCCTAATTAAGATAGAACTTTCCATATTTACACGGTTATTCGAATGGAACCCTTCCTTAAAGAATAATAAACTCCTTCCATTGATTAGATTTTTCTTAAAGAAAAAAAAGTCAAGAGGAGGTTTAATCTAACTAATTTGATTGACATTTGAAAGTCACTTTAGTTAACTTGATAAAAATTTGTATAAATATGCAACACTGGTAGCTTTCGGGAATCGAACTAGAGATGCATAATCCCGAACAAATGATTTTCCCACTTAGAAGGTAAAAAAAAGAACAAATGATTTTCCCCACTAAATCAAACATCACTTTTGATAGAGAGGACAGTTTGTGGTTTTCTGTACAAATAGAAATCCTCTGATAAGATGACTGAACAATAATGGCAGTCAAGTCATTCTATGCACTTATATATCTGTACAGCCAAACCATTTCCTTTTACCAATTCACACTAGAATGGAATGAACTTTGATACCAGAATGGGGCCAAAAATTTCTAGCTCAGATTACAGAAATGCCTCAGTAACTTAGTCCCCATATGTATTTATTACCTTCAAATGTCGTCGCTGCAAAAATTTCCTCCCAAAAAACATCGAGGATGGTACCTTCTTTGTCGCTTACCCTATCGTGGAAGTCTATCCCGTCTTCTGGGAGCCAATATGTGAATTCTGGGCACCTTAAACTTTTCGAAGAGGTCTAAGGTTGTTAATAAGTTCAAAAGATCTGATAGAGATTTACCGTGATCCACGCCATGAGCTATATATTAGAGCATGCTCACTCACGCTGCCTCCAGTTAACTGCCTCATCTTCTGCCATAGCCGGCTTTTCTTGCCTATTCTTAAAGGACCTGAACTCGAGTGCCTTCGAGGTGATCCAGAATCTTGTCTTGCATATGAGGCCAACAAATCCGAGGTCGAATATCCTCTTTCAACATCTAGCTCTGAATCATAACTATTGGCTGGAGACTGTCCTTGTAACGGATCTCGTAAAAGGCCTGAAGTAGTAACGGTCCTGGCATCTATGTCCGTAGATAAATCCTCTCGACTACAACTTGATCCCAACTCTTTAGTTTCGTCACACTCGTTGCAGACTAATTTTAGTGCTTGAACAACTTCACCCATAAAAGGTCTATGTGCAACTTCTGGCTGAACACACATTGAAGCAATAGCTGCTACCTTTGAGATACTATCAATAGGAAAATTAGGCCCTAAAGATGCGTCTATAGTGGACTCCAAACCTTCTTCGCTAGCTAGGAGTGGCCGGGCCCAAGAAACCAAATTCTCTTGGCCAGGTGGCTGAGACATGTCCACCGGTTTTCTGCCTGTTAAAAGCTCAAGAAGTACTACCCCATAGCTGTAAACATCACTTTTTACAAGAAGATGCCCTGTCATGGCGTACTCGGGAGCTACATACCTAGTAGAAGAAATAAAATCAAAGTCGGGACGACACGGACACGAAAGCGAGCGGTAGATAAATTGGAGAAAGGGGATAATTGACCAATTGGTTAGGGAAAGAGAAATGTAAGAGAACACATACCCGAACGTTCCCATGACACGTGTAGAAATGTGTCGGTTTTCTTCCTCCAATGCCGTTCGAGCCAGACCAAAATCTGATACTTTCGGTGTGTAGTCGTGTTCAAGTAGGATGTTGCTAGACTTGAAATCCCTGTGTATGACACGGGGACTGGAATCTTCATGCAGATAAGCGAGACCACGAGCAGCACCAAGAGCTATCTTCAATCGGGCACTCCAGTCAAGTGGATAAGATTCTTTGTCATCACCTGAGAGCAAACAAAAATAAGTTCTAAGCATATCAAGGGACTAACGATAACAGAAAACGTCTCGGACGGAGTTAACAATACCATGCAGATGAGATTCCACACTTCCATTTGGAATGAGTTCATAAACTAAGCAGCGAGCCCGGTCCTCCGTGCATATACCAATCAACTTCACCAAATTTCTGTGATGAAGCCGGCTAAGCATCTCAACTTCAGCCAAGAATTCACGATCACCCTGCTGATCAGCTCGCTTAAGTACTTTCACAGCCACATTTGTCCCATCTTCAAGCTCACCACTATAAACACGGCCAAACCCACCTTCACCAAGTATTCGTGTTTCACTGAAGTTATGAGTTGCTTTTTCTATATCAATTGAGCTAAATGTTTTTGCAGAACCGGTATATGCTACAATGCTAGAATGAAAGGACAATGAAGTAGAACTGGGCCCACTCCCCATCATAGAGGCACCAATTCCTACGGCAAACCAAATACGAGTTTCAAATTAGTATTTTCTTTTATAAGATCCCTGTAACTTATTTGTGCAAAGCGAAAAAATCATGGTGGTACCTGATGCTTTTGTAAGTGAAGGCACAGTAGCTGGTGGAGTTGAGTCTTGCTGGCAGAGGTGGTTTTTATGTTTAAAGAATAAAACCCAAGCAACAGCACAGAACAAAATTACAGCTACAGAAGTAGACAGGACTATAATTGCTATAACGCTTCCACTTGGTCCGCCTTTGTGATGCTGCCTTCCTACATCAACCCCCAGGGGCTTTATGGCTGCACCATTGCGGCCAGAATAGGGATCACTGTTTATAATACCGATGTCTGAAGGTGCTGAAGGTGGAGACGGAGGAAGACCTGCAAGTTAACATTACTTAGAAATGCTAAGATCAGAAGATGCAGATCACAAAAACGAAAATAGTCAAGAAGCTCTGACATTATTACCGGGATAGTGCACATAGAGTACTTCATAATCTCCAAATAAAGAAGGGTTTATAAGCACTTGTTTCAGCCAAAATCTCTGAAATGTCAAATAAGCCGTAGTGTTATCAAATTTCTCCCCGAGGGGTACTAAATCTATAAGCACAATGGTTTTTTCTGGATCTTGGGTGGCTGCATTTGCTCCCATAATACGAACTTGACTTGGCTTCAAAAATACTCCGGTAGCTAGTTCTTTAGCCAATTCCAAGACCAAAGGAAAGAACATGTACAATGCGACACTTAACCTCAGGCCGACTTGCATAGGAAAGACGCAGACACATGGAGATCCAGGAGGACCATTGGTCAATGGTTCTGAGCATGTCAATGATGTGCAATCTACAAAAGTAAAACTAGGCATTGACGTTTGTAGGAGGAATAAATATTGAAGAACAGCTATACTGAAGTGAAGGAAAAGCATAAGTACCTTCATTTGGAGGCGGAGGAGGTAATGCATGAACTGGCGCCGGTAAAGGCTTCTTTGGAATCATTGGCGAAGATCCAGAAGGAGATGTTTTAGGGAGAAGAAAGGGCGCTTGCAGTTGGAAAGACAATCAGAGATAAGCATTTGACAACAAACTGGATATCAAAGTTAAGCTACGCAACTTCCCTTAAAAGGAAAAGATGAGAGTCTCTTGAACTTACTTCGTTGAGATTGTGATGGCATAGAAGAATCAGGGCTTTTTGGTGGAGGAAGTGGGGCAAGAGATGTCGAGATAGAGGAGCCTATCAAGTAGAAGTAATCACAGATTCTGTGAATTAGATCAAACGAAACAAAATATTTGATGATCCAAACAAACAGTACTTAATATGATACCTGATTTTGAGGGTGAAGGGCCATGGAACTTGAGGTTACTCTTGGGATCTATTCTTGCATGATGTGAAGGAGCTAATGACATGGGAAAGATTAAAAATGTTACAAGTCAAGAAAAATTAGACGATAGTCATCATACAATTATAAATCATAAACTACTGAAGACATTTATCTAGTAACATGTAATACCTTGTGCAGTATAGGGAGGAGGAGAAACTATATACACTGATGGAGCAGGATTCTTTTTGTTCCATCCACGATGATGTCTTAATGGCCAAGGAGGTTGAGATGAAGGTGAATGAGACTCTGAACGCACATGAGACCCCGATGATGGAAGAGGAGGAGGACAAGTATCAGAGTGCTCAGGGGATCCATTGGGAGATGTAGCTAAGCCAAAAGTAAATTTCATTATGGAATTCCAAGTTAGTTCAGAAATGATTCCAGTGATGAATGCAAATTCCAAAGTCACCTTTTGTTGGCAGAGGATTCATCGGGGAGGGGTGATGAATTGTTCTTTTCGGGGGTGCAGCAATAGGTATACCAGCTCCTCCTGGATTGGTGCTTGGGGGAGAAGAGTGTACAGGAGATGCAGTAGGCTCTGCAAAGTAGGATGGGCCAAAACTTAAAACAATAATCAGTCTAAAGAATTTTACTTTGTACAGAAAGAAGAGGAATGTATGAACATGCATTGCTGGAAACAACAATTAGCATTCTTTTTACAAGGCTATGACCAATTCTCGAAATTTGAAGATGTACTTATAGATAAGCGAACAACTAAGACTGTTGAGAAAATATTAGAAGAAATCCACATCAATCAGCGAATCAAGAAAACAAGCACATGAACATATTAAACAAAGCAACGCGTATATTTTCTTTATTGTCACCTGGTGGGGAAGGGGGAGGTTTTTCAGGCAATAATGGACGGATAGGAGATGGATTCTCCGGAAACTTGCTTGGAGATGAGGCAACTGGTGCTGAAATATTAAAACAGATGATGCTATTGTTACTGAATAGTTATTCAACAAAATTTTGCAGAAAAAAGTAACAGCAGTTAGGTTTACCAGGAAAAGTTAATGGTGAAATATTTGGCAAAACCATGGGAGACGGATTTTGTAGAAGTCCCGTAGGGGCTGGTGCAGTAGACACTGTAACCAGAAGCAACACATTGATATTCTAGGAAGTAATCTCAGTAGAGAAATGTCAACTGCAAAGATTTCATAAGTTAACTACCTGGAGGAACTGGCAGTTCTGGTGGCTCATTTTCATGAGACTTTGGTGGACTTGATCTTGCCATTACTGAAGGGCTGCTGGCTGGATTAAGCGGAGATATCCTCGGCAATGATGCAACGGGTGCTGCTTTGCAAGCGAAAAAACCAATTGTAACCAGAAACTAGCGATGTTAAAAGATAACAATAGCAAGCAAATACCTGTGGCTTCCACATTAGGAGGCTTTGCATTTGAAACACTTGGGGGCAGGACTGGAATGGTATGATTATAATATAGAGGGGATGTAACTGATGCATTTGGAGGCTGTACTATACTCGGAGGAAGAGATTGCATAGGCCGCTTAATATTTTTAGGTGAGGGTGCAGAATAAAGAGGCGGTGATACTTGTGGAGGATGCAGAAACGTTCCTTAATAGATACAACAGGGAAATGTAAAAATAAATCACTAGGCATTCAAAAGATATGCTAAATGATCGCACTTTACCATTTTGTGGGAAAACTGGAGTAGGTGCACTACTTTTGAATGTTGTCCCATGGGAAACAGGACCGGGGATTTGATCCCCATCAGGAGCAAATGCAGGAAGTGCTGAAGGAGATGGCGATAAGTTGTAACCTGAAATATATCCCCATTTTGCCAGTTTATTGGAACAAGATTATGGAAATACTATGCTAAACTCAGACAAAGAAGCCAGGACTATGAATGAACTTAAATTGAGTCCGAAAGCACATGAATGTCTTGGCATATACAAATTATAGATTCCAGAGGAACCAATGGGAAATATATTTCAGGTAAAGACCAACCAAAACTCTTATCATAAGAACCAAGGCTGCAGCCCCTGGACATTTTTCAAAATTGCTTTATACGTATTGATTTTTTAGGCTTTTATTCACTTGTTTTCGAAATTCGCCCCCAATTTTTTCCCCCACCCTGAAACCCCTTATAGATCCTCACCCCCATCGAAGGCAAAGTTCTTTTTCAGTCTATGCTAAAAATGGTGAAAAATCACAGAGCCACAGTATAAAAACTACATGCAGAGAACAGAGTTATCTGAAATTGTTATCAAACCCAATCTCAAATATCTCTGTTTTAACAGAATATAAGTAATCAAGTCATATTAAAACTACATAAGAAGAAGAATAAGAGCCAAAAAACATTACCAGCAGATCCTGGAAGCAGCAGAAAACAAACCAGGGCACATAGTTCCAGCATCAAGATACCAACTTTCACCACCACCACCACTCCCATCACATAAAAGAACCAATCTTTAAAAACAATTTCTCTAATCAACAAAGCTCAAGAACAAGAACCCATAATCTAGAAACATTGATCGATGGCTTGAAGCAACATATTACAAGAAGAAAGTTAGATAAATAAAAAGGATTATGATGAGACCCACAAGAAGCAATATTGAGAAACAAGCAAGAAATGAAGAAAGAGTTTGTTAGAACATTCAAGAAATGGTAATATAGCCATAAAGATGGCAAGATTTGGCAGAAGTGGGAATTTTTGGGCATGTTACCTCTACAACCGTTTCTACTGACATGTGAGGAATTAATTAAAGAATTGTAATAAAAACTGAGGTGCAAGCAAGCAAACTAAAAACAAGAAAAACCAGCAGCACTTGTTTTAACTGCGCCAGTAACAGACACCATTTTTTTTTTTTTACCTGTTATAAAAACAGAGGTGTTATGCTATTGTTGTTGTATAAAATCAGAGGTGTTGGTTTAGGACAGAGAAGATGGCAAGTCTGTGACTTGTGGGCCCATTGCAGGGACGGTGGGCTGTTTTGGGAGGGAAAATTCAGTCTTAATTTGGCGCGGAACAATTGATCAGTCATGACGTGTAAAATTATTGTGTATTGTTGTATAAGTTAATCTGACAACTAAATTTTGCATGGAAAGAATGAAGAGTTCGTAAATGAATATCATTTTGAAACTAATTTTGACATGGCTGTCTTGACTCTTATTTAAATTAAAATCTCGCTCTAACGTGCCACCAACAATAAGCGAGAGGCTAATCCAACAAAGGGATTCAAATTTTTTTATTAGTGTGGTATTAGCAAACTGCAATCACTTGCCGGTGAAAATTGTATGTCTCTATTCATTTTCTTAACTAATCAGAATTCGCTATCTGGACATTTTTCAATTATATATACACATAGCAAATTGTAATTGATTTGATATAGGAATGAAGACATACACTGGACAGATGATTTTTTGCCCTCTAAACACATAGGGTTTTTCATTTTTATTTTTTTTGCCACACTACTTCTTTGTTGGATTAGTAAGTAAGAACTTCTACCATTAAGGGAGGAAAGTAATTTCATGACCAATAAATCATATTTAAAATGGAAAGTTATCATATGTAACGGGTGTATGTGGATTTTGTAATCTAGAACTGGTCACATTATTATATATTTGTCTCTCTCTCATTCTGTAGTAATATGGACAGTTATAAACCACAAAGTTTAATGAACATGTTCTATACTGAATTATCCAAAAAAAAATACAGTTTCTCATCCTCACTTCCTCAGGTTATACCACCGGTCCACTTTTAGTTTTCGACATAATTTCTCACATTTTCCTTTACAGTAAAGTTCAAGTTTTAAATTAATTAAGGAAATTGCTTTTTTTTAGAGTGGAATTAAGGAAAATGTTACTCCTTAAAAAGTTAGATTAGGTAAATAACACCAACATATGAATAAAGAAGTAAATTCTATTGGATGAAGCATTAAAGTAGATTATCATCAACTTAATTCTATTGGAAGTAAGTTGGTTAGAAAACCATGAATTGCAACCCAAAAAAAAAGGCTTTCACTTGATTAGTTACATTGCTTTATCTTGCAATGATCAAAATGCACATAACCTATATTATATACCTATGATGAACATTTCTTAATATAAATATATAGTTAGATCATGAAACTTGACCTAATGTAACTTAAACTCGAAATACTTTACACTTGAAGTTTTCCCCTAATTCTTTTAGATGCCTTTTTTTGGAGGAAAAATTGAAGCAGGTTGAGTAATTAAAAGTGAGGGGAGTTTGCTTTGCTTGACTACTGGGGAATTTGAGTTGGAGGTTGGTGTTGGCCAATGCCACGTGAGAAGAAGTGGTGTACCATGTGTCAAATGATGTTTAAAAGAAGCTTTTATTTCCTCGTCTTGGAAAATTTAAATCGCAAGATATGCTTTGATTGAACACATCCAACATTACATATACACCAGCAACTCAAAATGAGAATAAAAGATTCTTAAGAGCAGCCGTCCGCCTTCAACCAAACCCCAACTCTCAAGGAAGCTTTTATTACGCAAATCTCTCTTTATGCTCAAATCCTTCGTCCCGGCTCCTATGCGGAACAGGAGTTATGCGGGACAAAATTCTGACCGTCGAATGAGATTTTTTAACGATTCAGATATGGAGAGAGAATTTTTTTTTAATATTTTAAGTCAGCCGCAACTTTTCTCTCTCCAGATCTGGAACGTTCAAAATCTCATCCGACGGCTGATATTGTTCCGCACGTGCGGAAAAAAATCTGTTCAGCATAGGAACCGGACTGCTTCAACAGACCCTTCAATATCAATGTTACCCATTTTGTAGTCAGATCTTGTTTTTCAAAAACCTCCTGAACATAGAACCCAATAGCAGAATAATCAAATGAAAACACAATGTTAGATTAGAAATCTTTAGTTATAACAAAAAAATAGCACCATCTCGTGATTCAAAATGCAAGGAAGCCAAGTATAGAGCTAAAGACATAAGGAAACAAATATATAGTACATAACTTGGGAGTAAGAAGTTGGGGATATTTATAGCAGTGATAACATAAATGAGAAAAACAAAAAAGGGAGATTTTATGCTTGATTCAATAATCAACTCGAAAGCAAAATAAAAATATAGCATTCAGATCAAGAAAAAGTGGCAAAAATTCAGGCATATAAAAATGCTATAACCATATCAACAATCAACCCCTGAAACAACCAAGATAAAACCAAAGTCTTCAATAGATCTAATTCAACCCATGATCATCTAACCAATTTAAAAAATAAAAAATTGATAATTATATAAATTAGAGAAAAAAAAGGAAGAAACCCCATAAACGGATGGTCTGAACAACGGTGAATACTCTTAATTGAAGGATGTGACAATGAAGAAGACGACGATTAGTGACGTCGATGGTGCTGGCAATGGTGGCTAGGGTAAGAGAGCGGAGGATCGAGGAGGGGCGGGGCGGTTGTAAGAGAGAGGAAGAAGAAGTTGTATTTGTTTTTTTTTTTAAATTAAGAGAGAAATGAAAATTATACCCAGGATCCTAACAAAATAACTGTATGCAAAAAAATGCAATTTCTTTTTTCTTTGTGTTTTTAGTATTAACGAAAGTCTAATTAATTTTTCTTTAATTCAAAAAATAAATGAATCATTTGATTCAACTTTATATGTGGTGGGAGAATTCCATCGCAATTTTTGGTTATTTGGGGCAAAACCGTTTGCATCAAACGAAACCCGTCGCAAATTTGGTCATTTGCATCAACTCCATATGTGAAATTTTGATTATTTGTGGCAAACTTCTTGCGTCGACTGAAGCCCATCACATATAATTCCCTTTTTCACGACGAATTAATTTGCTGACACAAATAGTTATTCGTGGTCGTAAATGCATATCCCGAAACAATGTCGTACTGTTATTTGCGTTGGTGTGTCATTCTTGACGCAAATGACAATTATTTGTAACGGTAAATGGCCGATGCAAAAAATCTCGTCGCAACAAGCTATATTTCTAGTAATGCGCGCAAACGAACATAAACTCCACCACCACTACCGCCATCATCCCGGCCAACACTAGTACATCAACCATCTCCAAAGGTGCAGTAATCACAAAATTTGAATGTCCTCGCCAATGCGGAAAATTGACCGTGCCATACCCTTTCTGGTTGTGCCATACACGAATCAGACCCGTCTCGAACAATACTAAGACTCTGTGCTAATTATTAAAGTTAGACCCCTCAATTATTTTTAAAAACAATATAAATTATAAAAAATGTTAAAGACTCAAGTTTCAAGAATGTGAATAATCATAATATTGAGTGGAGATAAGAACTTCTTCTTTTTTATATGTCAAGTGATTTTTAAAAAAATTGGGGGCTCCATAAAATAAGAGGCCGAAAACTTTGAGTGGAGATATAATGATTTTTTTTTTTTAATTTGTGGCCCATAAAATGAGAGGCCCAAAACTTTGAGTAGAGATATAGTGAACTTTTTTTAATATGTTAAGTGATCTATTTTTTAAAAAAAAAATTTAGCTCCATAAAATGAGAGACCC
>JAOWBF010000035.1:11384268-11395036 GCA_028566175.1 Vinca major
ATTGCCGTTGGTGTGGACATCATTTCTGTCTCTCTCGGTGGACCGTCCAAGGGTTATTTCGATGATGTCATTGCCATCGGAGCCTTCCATGCTATGAAGAAAGAAATATTGGTTGCTTGTGCCGCAGGTAATGCCGGGCCTGAGTTATCCACAGTTGAAAATATTGCACCATGGATCATGACTGTAGCTGCTAGTACCACTGATAGGGAATTGGAAACCAATGTTGAATTAGGCGATGGTACAAGTTTTTCAGTAAGTTCCTGAACTTTCTCAATAATCAATCGCCTAACTAAATGAATTTTCAAAAAATATGACATTTTAAAGAGTTAAGTTATTGATCATAAATTTTATGTAATTTTTTCGTGTTAGGGGTCTTCTTTAAACATATATCCGATGATGAAAATGTACCCTTTAGTAAATGGGGTACGTGCGGCAAATGAGAAAGTAGAACCCCACAATAACATAAGGTGAGAATTGATCCCCAAACAAATGACATGCTTGACAAATTTAATGTTAGGTGATTTTTCACAAAATATTTTGTTGTGTTTTTTGCAGTGCTTGTGATCCAGATACTCTA
Organism: Vinca major; assembly: GCA_028566175.1. Taxonomy (NCBI): domain Eukaryota; kingdom Viridiplantae; phylum Streptophyta; class Magnoliopsida; order Gentianales; family Apocynaceae; genus Vinca; species Vinca major. Next base: position 11,384,846 of record JAOWBF010000035.1, read on the forward strand.
GATCGAAATAAAGTGAAGGGAAAAATTATTTTTTGTCGTGGATCGTATGGTCAGGACTATTTCATCAAACAGTTAGGGGGAGTTGGAACAATTATGTCATCCACACAAGTACTAGATACGCCCATTGTCGTTGATTCGCCATCAACACTTATCAATGTCACCTATGGTGATCAAATTGATGGCTATATCAACTCAACCAAGTACATTTTTTTCTAATTCACTTATCGGGTTGAGCAATTTACCGTAAACGTGAATTGTGAGGTTATTAAATTATTGTCGCAAATATCTGACAAATAGTAATGTTATACTTTCAGGAATTCCAAAGCAAGGATATATAAAACGAAAGAAACTTTTAACGCGACTGCACCATTAGTAGCTTCATTTTCATCTAGAGGGCCCCAAAGCATATCACTCAACATTCTTAAGGTTTGAACTCTGCACTTGCTCAGCTTCTCTTATTTCTTCCTCTTCCTCGTTCCTCTACCGCTATCTGATTGAGTTTTATTTTCAACAGCCCGACATTACTGCTCCTGGAGTTTCTATATTAGCTGCTTATACAGGTTTGGTGCCTCCCGGCAAGAATCCTAATGAAAGAACACTCTACTACTTTGAATCAGGAACTTCAATGTCTACTCCTCATGTTGCTGGTATAGCTGCCTTTATCAAGTCCTTTCGTCCCAATTGGTCTCCAGCTGCTATCAAATCCGCCATCATGACCACTGGTTCGGTTCATTCATTCATCCATACGCTTTCTTCATATTAATCTTAACATTTTTTTCTATAATCTTAAAGTCATCTAAGGCCTGCAAATTTTGTTTCAGCAAAACCGTTCAAAACTAAGGTTTTAGGTGCACAATTAGCCTATGGATCAGGCGAGATTGACCCGACAAGAGCAGTGAACCCTGGACTAATATATGACTTGAAACCAGAATCCTACATTAGTTTCCTTTGTAAAGAAGGCTACAATAGTTCGGAAATTGCTAAATTAATGGGGAAGAAAGTTAGTTGCTCGAGCTTTGAATCTGCAACAGGAAGTGATGGTCTCAACTATCCATCTATGCATATTCAACTTAATTCCTCAGACATTTCAGCAGTCTTTTATAGGACAGTTACTTATGTTGGAGAAGGTAAATCAGTGTTCAAAGCAAAACTTCACACACCAAAGAGTATTTCTGTTACTGTTTCTCCAAATACTCTAGCTTTCAGCAAACCATATCAGGAAAAGTCTTTTGTTGTGACATTAAAAGGCAAGTTTGAACAGAAAATACAATTTTATCTCTCTGCATCGCTCATCTGGAGCGATGGTAGGCATAGTGTAAGAAGCCCTATACTTGTCTACAGGGAGTTACGACGATAAGATATCAGAGCATTCTACTCTGAGTGCACCCCTATAACAGTGCTTATCTATCAATGTGGACTGGATTTTTAAGTACATTTGTTCTGTTATGTCTTTTCATGTTTTTCAACAGAGTTCTTTTTTTACCGCACTAAAAGAAGTTCTTATGGCATTTTAATCCACGATCGAACATTAACCGGACATACAAAGTACATGATGCTTGAAGTATACGTCCTAGATAATAATATCAATAAAACTAACTCATTCAAGCCTACAAGGAATGCAAAAATATGCTACATTTCTCTTAAGCAGGCCAAGTTTTAGAGTTGAGCAACACTACGTAAAGATTTGGCCAACATAAGACTTGGAATATGTTTGAGATCAACTACGGAATTGTTTTCAACGGGACTTCAAATCGCCATTAACAAGTAATTGGAGTTGTCATTTGCCTTTCGTATCTAGTGACGGAAACGATAAAGGAACACCTCCACCTAGGTCTTGGCCACATATTAGCAACTAGCAAAGAAGGAAATACATATACAGGATCTGCCATCCGCCCGAACTTCAGAGCAACATACTTTCCGAGAACAACTATGATCTCTAAGGTTCTATCCAAATTTAGCTGAAAATAAGGGATTAGTAATACTCGCTTTAAAGCTCTTCCAAACGCTCCCGAAATTCTCAAGGGGTCAATGATTTCATTTCCCAGTCACTCACACTACGCCCAAGCTTTCCTCCCTTCAACCCCAATAGACTAAATTTTATGTTAGGAGGGTAGGAAACAGTAAGATCCTCTAGGGATACATGGCTTGTGGCCGAACTTCTAAACATCTAACTGCTTCCAATCACTAATATCCATCGATCTTAGGCAAATTAACAGACTTCTTTATCGGTAATTAGAAAGAAACGCTAACTAAAGATTCCCAAGAGGATTCTCGAGCTATCATACAAACCTGCTTCACCTAAAAACTGATCCTGGAAAATATAATACCCAGAAAAGGGCGCAGGTACTACATGATGCATCGCCTCAAACAACCAACATTGCAAGTTCACTATATAAATCACCACAAGAATACTGCAGAAAAAACAAAAGCAACAGGTTCCAGAATTCAAAAAGATTCATTCATACCAAAAGTAGCAAATCCAAAATTTTAGTTATGACAAGGTTTATATCTTCTTTACGTTGACACCTATAGGAAAAACAAAACTAATAACAGTCTCCCTAGTTAAAGAAAAAACTAAGCTGTTCTTTCAAGGTCGCCCCTTAAAGTGGATTGACTGTATGAGAATTCCCTCTCTAGTCGAATAGACTGAAGCCCAAATCCTGCAACAATTTGAAAGAAAAGTCATTTTCCATTCACAACCAAGTCTTGATATAAAATCAATTTATAAGATTTGAGGGCATTCAAGACCCAAATTAGCAATAGTGCAACATCTGGATTCAAGAATAGGGATAAAAGAGTGCTGCTCACATCATCTGTGTCCTCTTTCTCTTCTTCTTTTTCCTCTTTCTTGGACTCTGCAGCAGCAGGAGCAGCAGCGCTGGCTCCCCCTCCAGCAGCACCAGTAGCTGCCACTGCAATAGCCCCACCACCAGAAGGTACGGAAGCCAACTTTTCTCGGCCAGCGGCAATAACCTCCGTTATGTCCTTACCAGCGACTTGTGATAATAGGAGCTCAATCCTATCATCATCACAATCAATTCCAACTACGGCCCAAAAGATTCAAAGCTTTAGAATCAAATCAATAATGATACAATCAACAGGCTAAATAGAGAGTTAACAAATCAATTTTAAGATATAAATCACTCTAGGAACTTCATCCACCTACACTTCCACAACAGATTTTTCAGCAAACATCAATATTTATTAGTTTTTCACAGTAGATGTTAGCACTGCAATTCCTAGACCGGTGCAAAAGAATGAACAGAGAAGACCAAAAAGGCAAGAAAGCACTATCTACATTCGGTGGTTAGAATCTAAATTTTGAGGTACATGATCCATAGAAGATATGTATTACAGATCACCCTTAATAGTTCAATCTAGCTATCCTAAACCAAACTCAGATAAAATTCCAATCGCATGCAAAGAATAAGAAAACACAACTAATATTTATGTAGAACAAATATACACAACATACACGGCATGGAGCCTCTATAACAAACTAAATTATGAAACACTAGGGGAAACCAAACTCAGACGACATCCCAATCACATGTAATGAATAACAAAACACAACTAAGATTTTCATAGTTGAACAAATTTACGGAGCCTCGCTGTAGTGCTCCAAATTATGGAATGTCAATTCATTTATCGCAAACTAAACAAGATAAAAACATACTTCCTCCATTCCATAATATAAGTGGTTTAGGACGTAGCAAAAATTAATAAAACAAAAAAAATGTTATTTTTTTATCAAAATATCAATATTGCTCTTCAAATTATAATTAGTGCTATTTGTGTGAGCAGGGAAGAAGTTTGTGCAAGTACCTGAACCTAAGATTGACTTGATATCTCCACCGGAGGGGCTGGCGTTGCCGCCCAAAACAGCTAGCAAATAGGCAGCGATTACTTTCATCTTTTTTTATTGTCTCTGCAAAAAAATATTAAAAAAAATTAAGAATCCATTAAACATATACCAAAGCTTTATGTATAAACAGAGACCGGAATTTCCTGGAAGATTTACCGGAAAATCTCTGTAACTCTTTAAGGCGAACAGCGGGACGACGGTGAAGTTGAGGCGGTAACTGTGTGTTAACTGTGAGAGAGACTGCAAATCGAGTGATTATATACAGGTAGGGTTTTAGTCGGTTCGGGTTTTCCTTTCCACAGCCCAGAAGGTTTTTGTTAAAGGTTTAAATTACAGTTTAGTCCCTTTAAGTTAAGAGTAGTCTCACTTTAGTCAACAAAGTTATAAAAAAAACCAAAATCAGTTGTGGTGAATTGGATGAGGAGGCCATACAATTTGTATGTTGTTATTGATTTTGAGCTCGTCGTCCCTCTTGGGCCTCTACCGTACCTGATCCAGATCAGTCAGACATGTCGAGTTTAGAAACACTGGATGGTCAAGTGCCCTTAAAAAACACGACAATTGTCGTAAAATCATAATAAATGTCCGTTTTAAATCAATTTTGACAGTCAAAAATTTAATCTGACAGACGAAGACAAGTCTTGCACGTGTGGAACTTACCATGTTTTGCACTGGAGCCGTAGCGGTAGGGCATAGGCTTAGGTCTAGTCAACATCAAATCAAAACAGAGACCTCTTAGTATAATAAGAAATAGTTTACCACATATGCTACAATTTTAACTTTCTATTAAAATGTTATATTTACCCTCATACTGCGACAGTCTTGTATATATGGCGCAGCAAGCGAATGACATAGCTGTAAATACTTGTTTATGTGGAGAAATATCATCCATCTGCTGCACCACATAACAAGGTTGACGTGATGTAGCGGCTGCATTGAAGATTTTCTCAATCATCTCATATCGAATATCTAAATAACTTTTTTTTAGATAAAAACGATTTAAATCTTTCTTGTACTTTGAAAGTGCAAAATATTTTTTTGTCAAAACAAAAATGCCAAAGACGATAGAATGAAGAAAATTAATTACAAATATGTTTTTATCCTTCATTAAAAAACAATAAAACATAATATAACACTATGTTCCTCTTGTGCAGTGGCCCAGGGCGACATTGTACCGGCAGCTTGAACGTCTGCACAAAAACTATCTTGTAGCTTGCCATTGGTGCTCTCGTAGACATAACATATACACTGTAGGAGCTCTCAAGGTATAAAAAAAGAATCTACTGAATCTATACAATTTGACTTTAATTTTCTCGTAACATAAAATTAATTGTTCATTAACAATGTTTAAACAAAAGAGCATCTACGCATAAAAGAGTTGTAAATAATAAACATCATCTGGGCAATTCTCCATTTCCTCTATATTACCGAATTTTGGTCCATTTTAGTATTTTTCAAATTATTATATGTGAACATTGGCAAGGAGGTCTAGAAAACACTGAAAACACAAAGTCCTTTATTTAAATCCGAAAAACTCAGAAGATCAACAAAATAAAGTATTATCGATGCCAATCAACAATACTACAATCACATACTAGCTAATCAAATTGAGATAAATGATGTTTTTTTCATGAGATGGATTGTCTGGTTTGATCTTCACAATATAACTTCTCAGATCTTAGAGGCAAAAGAAAGACCCTCCTCTGCCAGATTCTCCAAGCTGTTAGCTGGGGGCTGTACCCTTGCAACTTTGGCAATGGCCTTATTTTCCTCGGGGGTACCGCCCTCCAGGAAAACACCAACAACCTTACCATCTTTGATCCAGTAGGATCCAAACTTGTGTGGTGATGATTTTGGATCATTGTCTCCAAAGAGAACAGTGTCTCCCACATTGTCACCGTAGAACTGCCATGACAGATCAAAGGCACGGGAATAGAAGTATGGGAGGTAGTCATACTCCTCAATTGACTTTCCTTGTTCACTTGCAAAAATTGCCTGCACCAAGAAGACATTGAATGGTCAGTTTCTGGCTTTTTTGTGAATTATAAATATGGTGAATTTACGACCATTTTTCTCAATTTTGAAACACGTAGAGAAAATAGATGCTAGATTATTGCAGAGGAAACTTTAGACGTAATCAGGAAAGAAAGAAGATGACAGGTAGAAGGAAACCTGGAGTTTTGAAAGTTTTGATATTGCAAAAAGTATTGACAAACACATCATGCAAATAAAATCTTCAATTGGAGGAGGAAAGGGGGCCCTAATTTGAATATATGATCTGACTTCCACTGATTCACTTCACAGCAATGTCCAATTAGGAAGTATTGTTATTAAATACTTCCCCACAGAAGCCGGTCTTGGAAACAATGCAAGGAGTACTACATACCTTTACAGCCTGTTCAGCAGATTTGCGAGCATGATCAACATGTTCAACTCTTCTGATCTCATTGTACAATTTCATTGGGAAAGTTGCAACATCACCCACAGCATATACATTAGGTAGACTTGTTTTGAAAAATCCATCAGTCTGCATCATGAAGAGTTACTATATATAATTCCAAAGTAAAACCCAAATGGTATTCTAATCCGATAAAATATGATGAATCGTGACATAAGACATAATAAACATTAGAGCAGGATCATTCATTAACATATTGGGTAAAGTTCCATTCGGGCTATATATTAATTTATGAACAATTATATCAAGCGAGCTATTGTAGAAGATGTATACTCATGTGTATTGTAATATCTAATGGCTAAACACAAAGATAAAAGAAGCAGCCACCTGAAAACAACTGCCATCAGCTTAACTACAAGAAAATCAAGAAAGCTAATGCGCACAATCCATGCCTCAATCTCAGGTGATAACTTGAATAACTAGTCTCTTAGCTAGATATGCAAATATGAAATTTATTAGGCGTTTCACCATGGTTTTTCAATCAACTGAGATCTCAAACAAATCACACACCTTGATTCCACCTTTCTCTTCCTCAACCTGTCCCTTGAACAAAGTCGTGAGTGGTCTTCCCCCAACACCAACAACAACAATGTCCGCGTCCATTACCCTACCATCCTTAAGTTTTACATCCTTCACCTGAAAGATAGAAGCGGGAAGCCATTTATTGATATATGACCCATACATTTCTTTGAGTAGAGAAAGAAAATCTAGTGACAATGTGACAAACCTCTCCTTTATCATTTGTACCAAAGCCAACAGCCACTGTGCCCTTGATGATTTGGATTCCTTTGTTTGCATAATAACCCTCGTAGAAGGCGGCTATACCAGCAGTAAACAGCCGAGGCACTGGAAGATCATTGAACTCAAGAATAAACTATAGAGCAAGTGGCAAGGTAAGAGAAGATTCTTTACTATTGTACATTATATGACCTTGCAACCAGAACTTGCCCATCCAAAATAAAACTGAGAAATTCAAATAAATCATTAAAAACAAAAAACAAAAACCAGTTGTGAATGTCCACTTACTGCACCATGGTTCTGGGTAAACCATACTGACATCATAGTTATTAACTTTCAATGCTGCACTGAGCTCAAGACCAATGTACCCTCCTCCAACGACCACAGCCTTCCCATTTTTCTTTGCTTTTATTGCTTCGACCAGCTTATCGGCATCATCAATTTCTCTCAAGTAAAAGATATTCTTTGCATCAGCCCCTTGTACACCAAAGTCTGACAGCTTTAGCACCTGCAAAAACATTTGATTGGAAAATGATGTCACATGATTGAAGAAAATGAGTGAATCGGATGTAATTTCTATATTATAACATCAACTTACTGTAGAACCAGTTGCGATTACTAGGATCTCATATGTAAATGTTTCTCCAGCTGCACTTGTGAGTGTTGTTGAAGGAAGATCTGCTTTAACTATTTCTGTGCTAAGGATCAATGATATCCCTGTAACCGTCAAGATTATTCCAGTAAGAGATTGGTATTGAGACGCTTCCAAATATTAACACTCGATGATCATCAACAAAAATGTAGAAGAAACCCCCATCTTCATGAGTATGTAGAAAAACAATTTGCACATAGGACCACAGTGTATGGAGGAATCTAGTGGTAATACCTTTCTCAGAATACCATTCAGGGAGCAACCTCTCCCCGCCACTTCCAACACACACATGAAATCCCGGGAGTCTTGCCGTTCCTGAAGATGTTGAAAATCAATGACAAAAGATCAGGCAATTGAAAAGATTGACAATAGCGGAATCCTAAACTAGTTCCACAAGATTTAGGATTCAAATTGTCAGCCTGCACAGGGAGTTCTTATAAAATCAACCTACCCTCGGGGAAAAGATATGCCTTGCTTAGTGCAGGACGTTCATAAGGAGCAACCTGAAAGCACAATAATTTTATTCAACAGAGGAACATCAACCATCAAAATTTAATAAATTGAATAATAAATATACAAAAAAAAATGATAGATTGGTTGAAAAAGTCGAATGTCAGTTTTAAATGTCAGCACTAAACTATTAAAATAGACAGTAAAAGTTTCCTGGACTTTCAGAATTGCAATTTTATAAACCTCAGACACCTTGCTTAAAAGTCATAGCAAGTACTTATATTTTCTTATAAGTCCTAGAAGGGAGAACACAGTAATAAGGCCTGTTACTTGCAGCTAAGAACGGATGGCATAGAAAACCAAAAAGTATGATAGGAACTTAGAAGAAATTTAGCAAAGACGGGATCAGAGTCTAACTAGCTTCTTGTTAACTGAAACCAAGACAACTAAACTGCAAGGATCATAACAAGTACTAGCACATCCTCCTCTTTCTTCAATAAGCTTGAAAATAAAATAATATATTTATTTCCCATAAATTATGTCATCCAAAACAAAAATGCAGTCTCAAGAACATCTGAAACCATTAATCAAATGTTATCCAATAGCAATAGACTGCAGAAAAGGAATTTAGCAGCAAACAGTAAAGATTGAAATTCATACTGCCTCCTTGGAGATGATTGCCAGTTCACCAGGCTTTACCCCCTGTTTGGAAAATTCCCTAGCAGCATAGCCCTGCAATTACAGTCAGATTCATTAGACCAAACAACAGTACTTAAGAAGCACAAGCTAATGCATTGCAAAAACACTAAGAATCAGCTGAATAGCTGAATTAACACCTTTGAGCAATAGTTTGTGGAAAAGTTGACACTACGCAAAAGAAAGAAACTGAAAGGGGTTTTTCTCAACTCCGATGGAGTTAATTATTCAGAAGAGGAAGTACCAACAGATATTTCACAACCATAATATTCCAAAAACGGGTCATCTACAAGCAAGTATGAATTGAATCCATAATTCTTCTGAAAACAAATTGCGACGGACTCAAAGTTTTGACCTATTCTAAAATTACTATGTCCTAAACACAGAATCATCATTAACAAATTCAAAGGCAGATCCACGAAAACTTCTATCAGAAGAACATAGAATATCCATTTTTAATTATCTCTCCGAAGCAATTCATTCACTAAAAAACAAAATAAAGCAACCAAAACAGGACGAAAGCAGTAGAAGTGATGAAGCTCAACATTTCAAGTGAATCACCGATCATCGAAATATTCAACAACAACAACAACGGAGACAATTTCATCATCGAAAAAACATATGTTACATATTAAAATAATTCTCATGATCTACCAAACAATCGATGCAATTACCAAACTTAAATCATCTATTTCCAACACATGGAAGATAAGCAAAACAATCAGTTCCGGAAAAAAGCAACAAAAAGCTGATAAACATTAGAATAATCTGAAGAAAAAAAACTGATCGAAGATGTACTCACAGCAGAGACGCCACCTCCAAGGATCACATACTTGAAAGATTTCTCAGTCATTTTCTTATGGATTGAATTATAAAGCTTGGATCGAATTGAAGTGAGTTGAAGAATGGGCAGTTAGAGGAAAATGGAAAATGGTTGAGCTCTGTGAATGAGGATTTTTATAAATAGGTCCTCCTCTTGGGGATGGGGTGGACCGGCTGGTTTATCGGTTACTTTTTTTTTGTGTGGTTAATATTTTTTACTTTTTATGATAAGTAGGTTGATTGTGATTGGCTAGGAAAAGTCTGGCATGGATCGGACCCACATGATAGGTTTCGCAGGCCTCCATGTCTCACACGTACCCATAAGGTCTGTGCTATAAGGAATTTTTCTGATTGGCTGGATGCTAGTAAAAAATTAAAAAATTCTGATATGAATAAGATGATTCAAAATTATTAATTTCAGCCAAAAATTTATTTATTTCTCGATATAAATGAATTTGTACCACATAAATCCATCTCAAAATTAACCTAGAAAAGGGGCATGTTGGATCA
>JAOWBF010000035.1:11412757-11423969 GCA_028566175.1 Vinca major
GTTTTATTTGACACATGTTAGCTTCTCATTGGGTGTGGGCCTACAATTTGCCCGTGTCAAATCAACATGCTTCTTTCTCAACTTTATTATATATATATGGAATTATGAGAGTTGTTTTTTGATTCGTTCTCAGACATTTATGTTTGTAACTCTCTGTATCTTTTCCTTCACCGGAGGAACACTCAAAACAATAATCCAATCTTTTAAGGTTAGCTCTGTATCTTTTCTCTCCTTTTTTCCAATCGTAAGGTAGAGAGATCTAATATTTTCTGTTTTTTTGTTCATATAAATTCTAGAAAACTAGATGAATTAAGTATTGTAAATTTTCTGATCTTTTATAGCTTAAATCCTCTATTTTGTACTGCCCACATCCCATAATATAAGTTGTTAAAACGTGTAGCGAAAATTAAGGAAGTAAAAAGGGAGGTACTTTGTTAGTCAAAATATTAAAAAAAACTCTTAAATAAAATTAGCGGTATACATGTCTTATTTAAGAGAGTAACATTGATATTTTGACTAACAAAGTACATTGCTTCTTTATTCTTTAATTTTCGCTAATATCCTAAAGGATTTATATTATGTAATTGAGGGAGTAGTAATTAGTGCTAATAACCTGTACTATATTTGTTTCTTCGAATTTCACTGCTAAACATCAATGTAAGAATTTGGGTATTTTTTGCTGTTCTCGTTGGGGAAATTCTTTTATCCTTAGTCTGATTGCTCGTCTTTCTACGCTTTCAGTCCTAGATTAAATATCCACTTTCTATTTTAGTTTGTCACAAAATAAATTTAAGCTGCCTTTTTCATTGGATATATTCCACAGCTTCACGCTCCACTAACTTATCATTTATTTAATGTTATTGTGTAACTTACTGACATTCAGTTTTGGACGGAAGGAGTATTCATTTTGCTTCACCACTAGTAACGGATAAATCATCGTCATCTTCTCATTTCTCTCTTGAAAAAATGTATCTTTTGTGGATATTACACTTAATTCCGAAGAGTTTTATCTATTATTGTGACAGGTTATGAGGGATTAATCTTCTACAATTTTTTGCCCAAAGGGTTGCTGCTTAATTCTTCCGGGAATTAATTAATAGTGATGGAGAATCTTGTTGCTTCAGTTTTCTCTGGAGTTTCCCAACTTGTGGGTAAATTGTTGGGGCATCCACTTGATTTTCTTTCTGGAAAGTCTTGCAAGTAAGAAATAAAGATATTTTTTAATCTTATTTATAACTTAAAGACTTCTGCTTTGAAAATATTTTTTTCGGAAAATACATATTGATTTGTTTCTTTTTAAATTAAAAAAATTCCTATCGAATTGTGCAGCACAAAATGTCAGCCAGCATTGGATTTATTCTGTTATATAGAGAACTTTTGCATCTCCCATTTGCTGAAGATGGCTATGGTTATAGTGCTATTGTATTGCGGTGAGCTTCTCTGACTTAATTTTCGCAACATGTAATGTAATGAAAGTCTTATATTAAGGAATAGAGGTAGTACTTTTTATCTATTTTGTTATTCTTTGATAGCTTTTATTTATAGAGTGATTCTAAAGAATTTGACCTGAAATTACACAAAATCTATGTGGAGGAGTCATAGTTTTCAAATTAAATGAGAAATAAAATCGAAATGTTCAAATCTTATTCTTTGGAAGTAATATCAACTTCAGTTCATAAAATCTGAAGCCCATGACCCTAAATATAGCTACACGAGTTAAATTATGCAAAAAAATTGAGAATTTCTGAGATTGGATATAGAAATAGGTATACTTTATGACTATAAATCTATAACCTCATTAACAAAAGTTAAAGTTTTGCTAATTTTAATTGAGCTAATTTTCAATTATGGAAGTTCTTGCATATGATTTGTCTGATATATTGATACACTTCCAGTAAAAATCCTAGAGTTCTTGCCTATGATGAAATTGGATACGAGATCTGATATGGGAAAAGTTTATTCCAACAATGCCTTTGATAATGTGCAGTTCTCTTGTTCTTCTACCTCACATTCAAGTTGGGTATTTGCCAATGCATCGTTCGTACCATCTGTAGAAGTATATGGGCATGTTTTGGAACTTGTTTCTCTATGTTAGAATGCTGCTGCACTTCCTTATGTTTGAAGCTTCAAAAGCATAACCAAAGAAGGCGTTGTAGGAAGAGAGCGCGAGACATCGAAGAATTATCAATTAGCAGTGATGAAGGAGGAGAAGAAGAAGATTGTGAAGGTAGTAGTTCATCCCAAGCGCGCATTGAAGAAATTAAACAACGAAGAAGAAGAATAAGAAGATTAAGATCTCATAAAGGAAGAGAGTACAAAAAGGAACATTTGAGGAGAGCTTTAAGGCCTAAAAATCATAGAATACCAGTAAGGTTAAGTAGTGGAGATTCATTTGTTTTGAAGAAGAAAAACTCAACCAAGAATGGTGATCATCATATTGAACATATTAGAGTGACAAGAAGTTCTAAGTTCGCACGAAAAGGCGGTAGTTTTAAGGCTTCGATGAGTCGTAGGAGGAGATGAAAAATGCAAATGAGACCTTGTACTTTGTAACACTAATTTGATATAGTGGTACTATACTATTCATCAATATGTGATATGTAATTATTATTTTTGTATATAAGTAAACAATATATGTTTAGATCTTTATAGGCATTTTTACTTTTGTTCCAGTAGTGAAGCTAATACAGAATTGTAGAATGGCATCTTTGGTTTATGTGTGTACAGACTCATTTCTTGGAGTACATTTTTAGATTTTATATACATTTCTTTTACACAATTTTATGCTCCATTAGTAAGATTCTAATGATTACAATACAACACATAATTTAAATTAAGAAAAGTAATTTTCAGGAGTATTAAATTAAATAGTCCCAGATTTTGATGATGTTCATGAACTTATTCTTCATTTTCTGGTTGGAGGAGTTTCAGTATTTTCCTTTAAAAAATGAAAGAGGAAATCATAAATCGAGATAAATCGAGTTAAATTTAATAAAATATCGTAGTACGAGAGGATCAGGGAGCTCGAAGACCTAACCCCTTAGCCGTTCTCTGCCTGCTGGAGAATGTTTCGATATTTATTTGGTCTAAAAATAAACACTCGATATTTATTTGGTCTAAAAGTAAACCCTACTCAATCTTTGCGGTAGCAGGTAATTAGAACTTGGAATTCTTAATCAATTTTGCCAATAGATTAAATATTATTGACATAAATTTATAATGTAATATTATTTACATAATTATTATTCGCACTACTATATTTGTTTTTACAAATTTTTGAAGATCTCGACCTACTTCTCATATCATACAAGAGAAATCAATTCTCCTACCATTATGTCAGTACACAGATTTTGGAGTATTCTTTTTTCAGTGAAGCTCCTTACTTTCGCTTGATGTTGCAGCGACTCCATGGCAAAGAATACCGACGACAGCCACAGCGCCGCCGCCGCCTTCGTAATTCTCCGATGTATTGACTCCGGCGGTATCACAGAATCGGAGGAAGACGATCAAATTCACGGTGAAGAAGACGACGTTTTCGTCTCAACAGATGAGATTAATACATGGAAATTATCTTCAATTCTCAATCATTCAACTGTTGTAATCAAAGCCGATCGAAACAGGTATCCAAATCATTACTCTACATTACGAGCTTTGCTCTAGTGTAATTTTCAGTGCTGATGTGAGAAAACTTAATTCCGCAGGCTCTACGAACACTCTTCGTATTTCCGTGGACTCTTGGGTGGAGGCTTTAGGTTAGAATTAATTAAGCAGTTCTTATATATTTATATATAATTTATTTATTACTCTCTCCGTCCGGATTTAGCTAACATTTCAATGCAAATTTTCAATTGTATCCAAGTCAAAGATAATCCTTAAATTTTAGCTCAAGTTGAAATGAGATTTTCAAATCCGGCCGGAGTGAGTATTATCTGCAAGCTTTTATTGATAAAAATGTCATATTTCAGCTTTTAGGGATTTTAACTGTGTATTTTGCTTTATCAACATTTTCAGCGAGTCTTGCCTAGGTTCTTTATCAATTCACTGGAACATGGAAGCTTTTTTGAGTATATTGAGGTCCATATTTGGATGTTCGGTGGATGTGTCACCTGATAATTTTGTTCTTCTCTACGAGGTAATGGTTTTGAATTTTGTTAATTTTGTTTTCTATAAAAGCATCACCATACAAATTCATTATCTTCTGAAGACTAAAATACGAACATAGTCCTTATGTAACAGAGGCATCCATAATCGGGTAAAATTGGCATTATGGACTGTCAAATGTTGTAGCTAAACTTGTGAGGTCTCTTGCTTAAATGGAAAATACTTCTACTGTAATTTGAATGATCATATTGGAGCAAGTTGTTAATAAATTATAGCTTTGTTTATGGCTTGTTTATAGCTTGAAAATTTGGTTTCTTTATAGTAGAGATGTTGCCGACTTGATCTCATGTTTATCGCTCAAACAACTATTTGTGTTTAGTCCCGTCTTTCAAAGGCACTTTTTTTTTCTCTTGTTGTTTTATTATTTCACCCAACTTCTGGAACTGTACATGGCACTGCTTCGTGAGGAGCAACAATTTTTCGCAATCGAAATAGTTTCCTCTAGAAAGCTTATTTTCCGCTATCACCATAATATTCTCTAAATCACATTATTTATAGTGTAACACTAGTTTGCACCCTACCTCTCTGATTATTTCTGTTAATTCCAACATTTTCTATTTCGTTGTCAGGCGGCATTATTTTTTGGGGTCGAGATGTTACTCTTGAAGTGTTGGATTTGGTTGAAAGAAGTAACTTCATGCAAAGAGGTTTCACATCCACAATTGCAATTAGATTCTTTGGTTGTCATTTGGAAATTCGGTCAAAAGCATGGTAAGACTTCTGGAGGGTGTTTGACAATTATTTAATTTTCAAAATGCAGAAAAATTATCATTCAGTAGTTTTTGACTGGAAAATTATGTTATTCCATCTTATAGATGAAAGTGAAAATATATTGCAGCAAATGAATTGATTCCTCAACTATGTACCGGCTATTTGGCAAGGAACTTTGTAAGCACCTGACTAAGGATTCCTCTACTCAATAAAAAAAAAACAGGCTTTTGTCCTGCCCTCATTCTTCCGTCATCATCTTCGAATAATATTTGGTACCTTTAACTCCTTATTTATTATTTGTTAGTCTAACCAGGTACATTTTGTTTCTACAGATGTGGGCAATGTCCTTCGGCTCTCTTGGTGATGTTCCTTATGAGTTATTGTATTCATGCATGCATCACCCAGAACTGACCGTGAATAGGTTGATTATAATTTGTTTACTAAATTGCTTAGTTTATACATCTCTCTCTCTCTCTCACACACACACACACACATCAAGTTGTAATCTGTTGGTTATTCTTTGCAGTGAGAAACACCTTTGTGATACGGTTCTAATTTGGCTTGCTGTTAACTCTCAACATTCTGGATGTTCCGGCACTACTGAAGATGGTTGCAATGACCTGCTGAAACAGGTATACTTTTGATGATCCATTCTCAGTATAAGCAGGAGAACAGGCAGAAAGTGTGGATATGTTTATGGCTTTCCGTACGTGTCTTTGTGAGAGAATGTGACAGAAAGATGGAGATGAAGAGTGGAAACGATTATGCTACATCTTTGTTGGAGTATTTGAGTTCCTTTTACTGACTAATTTGAGATGTTTTTGCTGTCCAAAACAGTTATTCTGATTTCTTATTTTACTAGTTCAATGTTGTTTTGGCAGATCCGTTTTAATCTTTTGCCCTTCGGGTATGTTGCTGGTATGTTCTTTCACCTGAAGACAGTGTTTGAGGCGCATAATTTTTGTTTGGCCATTGTACTGTTTAATAACAAACTTGCCTTTTTGTGTTTTAGGGAAAAGAAGATGCCGCTTCTTTTCAAAGATTGCTGATGAAAGCATTGATGCTATCCTTAGGCTTGCAGGAGATTCTTTTACAAGTTTGTTGGACATTTATGGAGAGGGAGATTTGGGTCATCTGCGAATTCGATTGACAGAATATTCTAAGGTTCTTGTTTATTTTTTATTCTCTATATCTTTCAGATATGATCGCCTTGGCACTCTTCTGGAAGATTGAATCTACAAAAATTATGTTCCCTTTTGATGGAGAATGCTGGACGTCTTTTCAAATAAGAAAAAATTCACGTTATTTACTTAGAAGTTGCTTGATGTCTCATGGTAAATCTATTGTACGCACTATTGGGAAGAAAATGTGTATCTTACACATATTGCTCAGCAATTTCCTAGAGTCATTTATTCCAGCTATCTGATGCTTCTCTGTGCTGGCATTCTGTTAGTGTGGCCTTGCCCGTCTTCAGAATACCACAGTCTAGTACAATTTAAATCGTTAGCAAAGTGAATCAAACATGTATAAATAGAAAGTGTATGAAGAGAACTTTATGGTGTTCGGGAAGTATGTATGCTGTGGTGTCAACTTCTCTTAAAATGTTCAAGGTAATGAGGATACAGAGATGGGAAAATATTTTATAGTGAGGTCAATAGAATTAACAGGTTTACCTTGAGATTGAAATCTAAAGATGTTTACTATTTGTTGAAAGTCTTATGATAGACCATTGATGCTTGGAATGGATTGGAAAGTGACTTATTCTTAATAGTTTAAAGAGAAAATAGGAACATGTTGGGTCATTCTGTCAGTTGATTCATTTTTAGTGTAAACTCGGTGTAAAGGTCTCTTGATGGATGAACTATTCAAGTGCTTATTATTTCTTATACTCATTATGTTTAAGAGAAGTAGCTTCATTTTGCTGCTGCCAGCAAGGCAAGAAAACCAAAAAGATATCTGAATGACAACAATGCTTACTTCCATGCTCTTAAACTGTTGAACTCATGGATCAAGATAAATAAGGGGTTCCCCCTTTGTAGATTTTCTCATTTCCTTGGTATTTTGCCAATTACTCACTTTATTTTTATATTATTGCCTAATTAACCATGCAGAAAGTGGACCTTTCAGATTGCCCACAGATTGGGTCCATTCTTCTTGCATCCTTGCTTCCTGCTTCATATATTGAACAAATGGTGTTTAGAAAGAATGTTAAGCAGCGGTCCCTTTATCTTCAACTTATAAATGGTGACAGATCTCTTATTTCAAGGGATCCATTGCCAATGCCAACCTTGATATTTGAAGCTGTGCAAGAGGTGGATGTTTCAACTTGTCCAATGCTAGATCTTGAGGATGCCATACTGTACTTCAGCAAGTCTTTTCCATTGTTAAGGAAACTGCGAGCCGTCCATTTTATCGGCTTTGATACAAGAAGGTTGCACCACTTGATAAAAAAATGCCCACTGCTTAGCGAAGTTGACTTGACTGTTGATATTAGTCCTGTTCTGCCATCAAAAGTATCTATTCTATCTTCATTCCTTGTTCAGGGTCCACTAAGATCAACTACATTATACAACATTTATCACTTTCCCCCTTCTGAGATGTCTTCTATGGCTAGACCACAGTTCTCAAATATCACCAAGCTCATATTGGAGGGCCGCACAGACTTTTCAGGTGAGATGGTTATACTCCTCTTTCTGCAATCTTGTCTCGACATTTCATTTGCTTCTTGGGTAATGAATGTTGATGTGTATGTTTACGGAGTCTTAAGTTCTAGTATTTTTGTAGTTGTTTTGACGGAATTTGTATGGCTTACCTTTGACTGGCATTTATTTATTTATTGTTAATTTTTTATTTCAAAAAAATGTCTACTTCAACAGAAATGCAAAGTGTTCAGCGTGTTCCACAGAGAAATGTAATATGCTTTTTGGAATCTTTTTGTTGGCTGTGAGGTGCATCTCTTGTTCCTCGAGTGATTTTGGTTCTCATTTGTTGGCTTGCCTTTGAAATGTGGCATTTCAACAATTATGATCCAGGCCATGCATGCCTCTAGTCCAGAAAAGTGTGTTGTGCTTTTGTTTAGTCTTTGGCTCTTTGTAATTTGGGGTTTGACTTTTTGAAACACATATTGTCAATCAAGCTATTTTGATTTTCTCTTAATTGACTTATGATCTGAGATTGACATTTCAATTATCCATGGGTATGCTGTTAACCAGTTTTAGGTTCTTCTCAGATTCTGATCTCAAAAGCATGGCTGAGTTATGTGGATCCTTATGTTACCTTAATCTCAAAGGTTGTAACTCGGTTACAGATGATGGAATATCTGATGTAATACTCAAATGTATTATGCTCCACTCCATTTTGGCTAGTGAAACTTCTTTCGGCGAGAAATCAGTTCGGGCCCTTTGCTCTGGTGTTCCTGATTTCACTGGCCTTGCCATGTCACAAGCTGTGAAGGCTTTGCATCCATTGGCCCCTAAACTTCAAACACTGGATATAGGCGGCTGCAGAGGTAAGCAGTAAAGTTCTGAAGAATGACAGTTATCTATTTTTTTGAATAGTAAAGTTCTTCCTGCTGATTTCATTCAACTGCAAAACTTCTACAAGTCTTAAGTTCTGATCAAGGATATTATCACTTTTTTTTTTATTGCAGTTAATCCACTTATTTATTCCTCTCGCAAAAGTAATCTAGCTTTACAAACAATTTGACGTGTCTTAAAACATGTGTTGTCTTGATGTCCATCCTTAAACATGAAATCTGCTGAGAAGTGATACTCCCTACCCAGAGGATCTTGGGGGGGGGGGGGATTATAACAAATGGATATCATCTTATCAAGTCTTGGACTTTCTTCTTTTTATCATTTAGATGCCTTCAGGTCTCAGCTTATTATCTAAAGAATGGCTGGCAATAAATTTCATCCATTTTTCCGAGCCTATTGGTTTTTGTAGCCCTTTGAGGGGCCTTCCATATTTTTCTGTGAATTCCTTAGTGATACTAATCATTTCCACTGTGCCACAAATAAACTTTGATGATGCTGAGCATAATTCATTTGTTACATTTTTCTTTCATGTCTGAGCAACAATATATATTTGGTTTGCTAGAATACTGATTTGCAGATGGTTTCATTTTGCATTTCATTGTCAGGAGTTGGTGAAACATCTTTATCCGAGCTCATACCCCAAATTTATATGATAAAGCACCTCTGTTTGAGAGAGACTCAACTTGGTAATGATACTTTGTATCACTTTCGAGGATCTTCCTTGGAGAGACTTGATATTTCGGAAACCAAGGTGCATAAAACAGTCATAGATGGCTCTCTTTCATTAGGAAAATGCTTAGGCTAAACCTGGTTTTCATGGACCACATACTTAAAGCACTTGTACATCATGCTGGGATATTCTACCTGCGAAAAGGTTACAACTTGTCAGTGCATGTGATACATGAAGATTAGTTTTACCTAAGAATTGTTTGTTTTTTATTCCTTCATTAGAGGTGTCTACTTAAATATCTGATGCTTAACTTGAGAGTATGTCTTTCTGATCCAAGAATATTGCACTTAGGTCTCGACTCCTTCTTTAATTCATTTAGTGAGCCAAAATCCTGGTCTAAAATGCCTGGTAGCAAGAGACTGTAAGCATCTGTCACAAGACGGAGACCAGAGTCAAGGGAGGAAGTTTTCTAGTTTATATACTTCAGGACAGTTGTACTTTGAGCTTGGCAGATCCTGCAAACTGGAAGAGATTGTAGTTGGATGGGGATTTTCTTTTTTCTCTTTGGAAACCCTGAAACCAGCACTTATTTCACTGAAGACAATGGTAGTTGGTTTGGGTGGATCCTTGGGCGAAGGAGGACTGCAACTTTTACCTGCTCTCTGTCCTTTCTTACAGACATTGGTGATCTATTTTCAGGTATTGTGGCCACTTGGTATGCTCATGTATGTTCTACATGTTAAGTGACCAAGGAGTAAAATTACCATGTAGTTCAAGCAAATTTCCCTGTTAGTTGCTTTGAATTTGCTTTTCTCCTCGCTGAGAGATGTCTAGTGATACTAATTTTTATCTTTCCCTTTTCTTCTTAGTGTTTGTTTTCTGTCGTGTGTTTATAACTCGTTTTCTTACACAAGCCCGTATAATATGGTTGATGAACCTTTCTCTCGTTGTGTTGTTTTCTGTTTGTAACAGATCATATCAGATTCTGTATTTATTAATCTCGTGCAGTCTTTGAGAAACATGCAAGTCCTGGCTATCTGCTATTGCTTTGGTGACATTTCCTCATTAAGTTTTAAGTTCAGTATGCCAAATTTGAGGAAATTGAAACTCGAAAGAGTAACAACATGGATGACCAATGCTGATTTGGTTATATTGACTCAGACTTGTGCAAACTTGGTTGAACTTTCATTACTTGGATGCAGACTTCTCAATTCAGGTTGGTATATTAAATTTTCAAAGTATCTGGGTTGAACTTAGTTGGACCAAATTTGTGTTCTTCACATCTCTTGATTTTTTCCTGCTGCTTTGTTTAGCTATTTATTGCTTTGGTTTTTTTTCTATGTTTCATGTTTCCAGAGTGAAAGCAGAACTGTGAGGTTATTAAACTACATAATACTTATGGTTGTTTTACTCTTGCAGAATCCCAAGATATTATTTCTTGTGGTTGGCCGGGCTTGACCTGCATTCATCTAGAGGTTTGCCATCTTGTCTCAAGTTCTGTTGTTGAATGGATGATTTGGCTTTCATGAATCAGGTGAATGATGATAACGGAGGCTTTGAAGACTAAACCAGCCATGTGGTAAAATTCAAGAGTTGTACTCGTCTTCTCGTAATATCCAAAGTTCTTTGTTATTGGATGGTGGGAAGACAAACTGACCATTGAAAATACAATTAAAATTGGCAAGATTTTAGAATCTGGGATAAGAAAGAAACCATAGAGGTTTTGGGCGGAGAAGTTTCTGGTGTACCTAATTGGGGATGAAGGATGCTGGTTATGGGGGCAGCTCTTGGAAAGAGAAAAAAGAAAAAAATAAGTATTCCTCCATTCACACTGAGTGGCCAAATCCAATGAGAAACTATTAAATAATTATTTTTCATCCTTAGTGTTCTTTGCATGGATGAAATCCCCGAAGTTTGAAAGGTCTAGTTTAGTTATCTCAAGGAAGTTGGGGTGGTATGTTCAATGCTTAGATTCATGCATTTTTCTTCTGTTTTTTATGACTGAATTCAACTTTTCATTTTCATTGGACATTTTCTGTGGACAAATTGCAAGAACCTTTTGCTTCTTTGCTTGCACAATAGTACTTTTGGTTGTGGGGATGGTAGTGATGTGGGGGAACCTTCGGGTTTATCT
>JAOWBF010000035.1:11541244-11554772 GCA_028566175.1 Vinca major
GTTCGACATGGTACCTGTCCACAGTGGACATTTTAGATCAGACTAAGGTAGTTAATGGCTAACTGTTTGTTTTCTTAACAAACGTGTAATAACTGGCACAAGAACATTTCTCTTACCAGAAGCGTCCCTCGAACAGTTTGGGACGTTGCTTCACGTATGCTGTTGCATGAAAAACATGTTTCCTCAAGGCACAGTTTGCCAGATTCTTGGGAACTGCATCTTCTTTCTGGTGGCTGAATAGAATCTATGGTTTCACCTATAGAAAAGATTTTCAAGATAATTGTTAACATCATGTGTTAAGAAAATTAGCCCGTTGTTCACCTTTTATACTATGTAATCAGCAAGCTGCCATGCTAAAATGATATTCACTAATTATTTATTATCTTTTTTAAAGAAAAAAAAAATCTTAGTGCGACTTATTTCTTCTTACCAGGTGTCCATATGGCGAGGAGGTATGGGCATGGATCATCTGGTTCTCGTTTGTCCAACTGAGATTTGAAATATTAACATGGATAAATAAGTCAGACGTGTAGAAGAATGAGTTGTGATTTAATGAATAACAAAGTTTTACTTACCCCATTCAGCAGCTGATGGTCATCTGGAATTTCAAATCTGTAGAATACATACACAGATTTAGCACTTCTAAATGATTATTCATTACTCCTGTTAATTGCTTAAATGCAACAATAACCTTTCCTCAGTTCATGTCATGACATTTATGAAGTATGCTGTGGAATAGTCTAAAAGATAATTTCCAAAACATAATTGCACAGGAACCATAGTGGGAGCAGATACAGAAAATATCTACTTACACTCTATGCTCTGTCCTTAACCGGCTTATGTTCTTGAGCTTAGGCATGGGGATTGAGGCAGCTTCTGGAGTCAGAACTACTAGAGCATTTGACATTTCACTCTCTTGTAGCTCCATGTTCCTTTGCATGTACTTCTGAATATTCTGATTTAACTGTTCAATGTTGAGATCAATTGCAGGAATTTCATCAGTATCTTCAGAAACAGTGTCCTCAATATCAACTTCAGCTACTTGCATCTGTTCTGGCTCTGGCTCTGGTGTAGAAGGGACTTCAATGATGGGCTCCGGTGTTGAAGGCACTTCAATGACGGGCTCTGATGTGGACTGAGTCCATGTTTGCAGGAGTTGATTAGGTTCAGGCTCAGGGAGCATCAGGTGATCCAAGTTTACTGACTCATTTCTGTGAGCTGGTTGGTTTTCTGTCGCACTGACGATGCTTTTCTCCTCTGGTGCTGGGAGAGCCAGCCTTGCACTGCTTGCAATTTTTAAAATGTAAGATACCTTTTATGCATTTTTGTAATCATAGTTTACACTAAATTACTTGGGTGGAATCTTCTGGTTTAGTTAAGATAACCTTTAATGCATTTTTGAAGAAATAGTTTACAATAATTTAGAATTTTCTGGTTTAGTTGAGGTGTCATATGTTTCCAAATCTTTTCTGAGCTACTTGGTAACTAAGATTCCTCCCGGGAGACTGAGAAATGTGCATGTATCAAAGATAACTCGTACTATCTTTGAAAATTAGAGGTCAAACAGATTTACAAGCACATAATTGCATTTTTCTAAATAGTTCCAAGTAAATTCACATGAAACAGGTTAGGAGTTAATGAATCGTTTTCGGGGGGTGGGGTGGGCACTAAGCTCCTCTTAGGTGGCAATAAGAGGTAAAGCAGATGTAAAATATTTGACGCTTTAAGAACTAGACAAACCTTGCAAAAGCACTTGCAAAATGCCTGCATTCTCCTCGCATAGGACATGAATTGCAATTTGGTTTGTTTTTTGTGCAAAAGACCTGTCAAATAAGTGATAGAAGTTCTTGAACATTGTTCTATAACTATTTGTGAATGAATTGTCACCACAGCCTACAGGCATACCTTTCCAAATGTAATCATTTGATAATGCAGCTCATATCTGTAATTCGGCAGCATGTTAGATCAGAGAATAACAGGGCTATTGCAGATTTGCTTTGTACTATTTAGTACAAATAGATCAAGATGTATTAAGATGGATCAGAAGATGCATGGAATAAGAATTATTTACAGTGTTCCTTGATCAAGCTTGCAGAGCCTTGGCCATAGGTACTTTTGGATCGATTCCAGCACAGGGTACCTAGTCAAGGAGAGTAACTATTTGTTTAAGCTGTCAATGAAACAATACCAGTGCAAAGAATTTACACTCACAGTTCTAGAAGATGCAACTGAAGTGATTCCGGCAACGGCTGAAGTGGTACCCAACCCAGTCTCACGGCTATTCGTCCAACATTCGTATCAACCTAAGTAAGGTATCAGGCATTAGTATTTATGAGAAGCAGATTTGTTTACATTTCTATCTGAAATCTGCTTATATCTTACAGGAAAAGCAAGATGGTGCAGTGTCAGAAGCCGCACACACTCCACACTCTTTAGACCCAAGCCCCTTATGCTTAATAGATATTCTCTGTGGAAACAGGGTTGTCAGGATATTTTGAAGTACAACTTTGTGTCGAACATAATAAAGATTTGGCAGAATTTTGAATTTTACTTCGCTTTATCAGGTGGAACATCACGTAGCCATTCCAGATCTAGACTTCCGTGATCTCTAACCAGC
This sequence comes from Vinca major, assembly GCA_028566175.1. Lineage (NCBI taxonomy): Eukaryota > Viridiplantae > Streptophyta > Magnoliopsida > Gentianales > Apocynaceae > Vinca > Vinca major. The sequence continues at coordinate 11,543,862 of JAOWBF010000035.1, forward strand.
CGGTTTAAGAAATCCTACACAAACATTTTTATGCATCATCAGGCAGATATCAATGGTTACTTGCTGCATGAGCATTTGCAGCTTAATTTAGAATTTCAAGTTAAGATGCAGAATGTTTACTTTGATTCTTTCTGCTAGCATATTATTCATTCCTCTTTCCTTAATGGTCTGCGCAATCTCCCCAACATCTGCACATCTTACCGCTTCCCAGTCCACCGAATCCATTGTATTGGCTGTTCTCTCTCTTCTCTTACCATTTGCCTGAGCCTCTTTTCTTAAGCTATCCCAATCGACCTCGACCTTTTTCTCCTTTCCATTTCTTCCCCTTTTTACATTAGATGTATTGGGATTCGTTTCATGAACTGTCTCCAAAGGACTGTTGTGGGTGTTCAAATTCATGGTGCTAAATCCTCCTGAGGTATTTGGTATTTCACTGGCATTTTTGTTATTTCTTTGCTTCTCTAGAAGATCAGCTGGTCTTGGATTGTTGTTTGTGGAAGTATGATTTCCAAAGGAAAGCTTTTGTACTTCTTCAAAACTAACAGCTATATCTTGAAATGAACCCCCTGTTGCAGATTCTTCTGACAACCCGCTTTGTTCTGCCGGAGAAAGCTCATTTTCCTTGGAGCTGTCATGCAATCTCCTGTTTTGCAATAGATCAAAGTCTCTTAGTTCTTGATGACCTGCATTAACCAGAGAAAAGAGCCATCAGGGCAAAGAATGTAAGGTTTGGAGGAGATTTAGTATCATCTTATTATTTCTTACTTTGCGAATTAGATGCTGAGTCTTCTGATTTTTTTGACCTATCCATGTTAGATGGTTCGTTTTTGTTCCCCTCATGGTAAATCCCATGCAACGTTGTTGATCCAGCCATCTGCAGTAGCTCCACAAAAGATGTAGTGCTACAGTCATTGTGTGTTAGTTCTATTCCTGAGGAGCTTTGAGAGCATGGCTGGGTCTTGTTGGCAGTCTGACCATTTGAGTCCACAGAATGCTGAGGGGAAACTGCAGAATTCTGAGAAGAAATTACATCATCAAATTCCCTTAGGTATCCCTGCAAGATTGGCGGTTCTTTGCTGTTTCGAGTATCTAGCACATTGGCCTCTTGTGCAATGTACATATCGGGACCAAAATTTGAAGAATCTGAAGAAAGGGATTTTGAATTTTCAGTTGATCTAATGCCTTCAGATATATCTCTGAATAAATGCCTGTTGCTTATTTCTAGTTCTTCATTGTACTTCATTTCGTGGAGGTTCATGGGATCTTGGTAAGAGGTCTGTTGGTCTGAAACATTTTTATGCCATTCAATTGTGTCATCAGGATCCAATACTTCAGGTCCCTCAGTTGTTCCCTCTTCACATGGTGGTGCGGGAGTACTACTTGACCTGATGGCAAATCTGGAAGCCATGTGGATAAATGCAGAACTGCAATAACAGACACAGTATGGTTATTCTTTTCTGGAACTCAAGACAAATTATCAGTCAAAGAGGTGGAGGAAGGAAAAGTTGACAGTGCAACTCACCTTGAGAGATGGTCGGAGACATTCTGGGTAAGGAAAACTCCAACTACAGAGTCTACCACCGACCCCTTCCAGCGGGTAAAGCGTCTGTCTCCTGTAGAATAAAATAACCATGCTGGTAATATCAGGAGCTTTAAGATGCATTAGGCAAAACACTTCAATGATTTATAATTTTAAATATGATAAGGTACAAGAGATGCACTTAAGCATGGAATTTCAGGGGTTAATAATTGGAAGCTACACAGATGACATTTCATCTTCTTAAATTGGCATACATATTATCTAGTCGAAGGTTATACATTCCCATTAGCAGCATCTTCAGTTATGCCTGTTATACTTTAACCACTAAAGTTAAGGAAAATAGGGGAGTACTTAAATCTTTTTAAAACTGCTACAATTACTTCCATTTTTTTTTGTGTAGCTCTTGACAGAATGAATTACTATTTTATGGAGCCATTTCAAATTGAAATGTATCCTTTTCAACACAGCTTTGTTCTCCCTGCTTGTTATTATGATGCGACTCCAGAGGATTTCTTTTGTTAGTTTCTATATGGAATGCCATCATACTGTATAAGATCTTAAATTTTCTCAATGTCATGCAGATAAGTATCCCATCTGCATGGACATTTGATATTTGGTATGTCACTTGATCTGGGGTTCATGCACCTGTGCACGTCTGATATTCGTGTCCTCTGCTCCAGATTTTAGTTCTTATATATACTACCAGATACTTTGGGTGTATCTGTATTTTGCAGATAAGCATGCCATTTAAGGAAGAATCACTAAAACTATAAAGTTTCTGCGGTCACCTCTGAAGTAAGACATGATCATTAATGTAAAATATTTAAGTTTGTATACCTTGCACAAGGCGCATCCTGGCAATAAAGGAGTCTGCCCTTCCACGGAACACTTCCCTTTGTTCATCCCACCATTTTACTTTCTCCTCATCTGTTCCATCAACGCCCTCATTGTTTATATTTTCCAGCAAAAGCTTCCAAACTCTAGTAGTCTCATCATCGAGGTCAACTTTAGGACGCGGTGGCCTTCTCCTGATATTACTGAATGAATCGTCAAAAGGAATCATAGTACCATTTTGTTGATAAACAACAAGGGCTGTCTTCCTTTTACGTCGGCCTGCATATCTCTGACGATAAGGAACAAGTGCATGCTGCTCTTGTGGGACAAACTTCTTGCTTTCTTCATCTATATGGAGATGATTGAATTGCTGTACAATAGCCTCAATTGGAGAGACACGTTTCAACATCATAGCTGGTGTGAGACCTGCATCGTATGTAAATAAGTTGTAAAAGGTCAGGCTCAGTTTATACATAGTTTGGAGACAATATTAGGCATTAGAGACAAACCAATAAAATTTCTCTTTGACCGTTTCTTTGTTGCTAGTGTTGCACGGATGTCAGTCACTAGCGCATCCATACATGTTTTTGGTCCTTGTGAAAGATTACCTTGATGCAGTCCAGAAGGCACCATCCCATCTATGGAAGTGTTGGGTCGTTGCCTACAACTTTCAAGGAGGGAAGCCAAGTCTCGTACTCTAGTGGGGCTGTTGGATCTCCTTTTTGTTGTTATTTCTTTATTTCCCACGGCATGAAGACACGCAAAGTTATGTTGTTCACGCTGAGCACCATCAGCCGCCGCTGGTTGTGCTATATTGCCGTTAGAACCCCGCTGAGTGGCTGGCGCCTCAGAAATAGTTTTTGATCTAAACGCACTTCCAGAAGCTGCATTTGACAGTGTGCCAGATGCTGCATAATTGTGCACCTTCTCGGTCCTCTTTTTCTTATATATTGCAGGAAAGTACATGCTTGGAGTGCTTTCTTTGGCATATTCATTTGGTGGACATCTATCTAGGTATACCTGCAAGGAATTGTAATGAGATCCAGCAGCATTTATGCTAAAAGATTTTGTCTCCTGAGTTGTAGAAAATGGTCTCTTCATTCCACATGTTTGTTTTTCCTGGGTCAAGCATGCACTGCTGCTGCAGCTGGAAATGGTTGTTCTTGTTGGATACTGCTCATCATAATTTGTTACCTCTTTGTCATGAGTCGTGTCTGAGAAGACAATTTGACATTTTCCTCTTGTGCATTCATTTGGAAGGCTGACATGGGATTTAGACTGTAGTTGTTCAATCTTGAAAGGAGTTGAACGACCAGGGACTTGAGCTTCGGTTGAAAGGTAACCTTTGAGTGCATGATTTGTGGACTGTGTAAGGTCGTAGGCAATGCCAACTGCTGTCTTTTCAACAGCTGTATGCATTCCTTGTTCAAGGTTCGAGGTTGATACAGATTGACCACATGCATAAGAGATCTCTGCATTTGGATTGGGATCCGCATTTGATGATTGCTGACTTATGGGCTTTTCTGCTGCTTGGCTATCCACATCTGGACATGGCTGATTTGTGGACTTTTCTGCCACTTGGCCATTCACATCTGAATATGGCTGACACGTGGATCTTTCTGCCACTTGGCTTTCAGATTCAAAATTCAATGACCTCCTGCAGGATCTTCGAGTAACTCGAGTTGCCTGGGAATCAGTTGCTGCATTAGTTTCCTCTTCCGAGGGAGTTGTCGTTGGTTGATTTATTCCTTTATTTTTTACATACTTCCTCTTAGTTTTTGGCATTTCTACTGGAACAGGAGGCTCTGCGTCCAGCACAGTCCCATCTGTTCTGCCTTCCAAGGGAGAGTCCTCGGGTATGCTCACTCTATCTTTTCTGACATATTTCCTTTTCACTCTTGGCTCCTCTTGTGTGCCATCAGGCTTGACAGGTGTTGCTCTAGGGGTCCTTTTAGGTTTGTTTTCATTAACTACTTTTGGCCTGTGCTTTCTCCTTCTTGGTTTCTGCTGTGGTGTCTTCCCCAGTTCAGAGAGCTGGTCACTGCCTTTTTCAGGGTTGTGATTTTCCCATAATATGGGGGGCTTGGTAGCACATGATTGGTTTTCAGCCAGCTCTGCCTGTCCTGCGGTCTGGTGCTCATAAAAGTCAAATGTGACGGTTACTTCACTCGATCTGTCTATATCTTTGCCTGTCTCACTTGTACACAAATTTGGCATATAAGGCCCGTTGACTTTCTCTTTCATTGCTCTATTGGCCGGGTCTGGAGTTATGGGCTCAAATAGTGACGAGACACCTGTACTTGGACCTGCATCTGTCATTGATATAGATGGCGAATTAAGATCCAAGGAAAGCTCAGAAGGCATTGCCATTCCACCTGCACAGATTATAGTTCCATTTTGTATTAGTATTTAAGGTGCATTTATTGGAAACTTCATTCGCAGAGCTGAAATTAAAGCATTGCAGCATACTTCCATGCAGCACTTTTGGTGAGAAAAAAGATGGTACCTTTTATCAGGTTCCAGTGTTGTACATGACATTTTATTGCAAAGAAAATGTTGAGTGTATCTTTAGAGAAGTGTAGTTCACGTCGATATTGAACTTTTCTCCAAAAGCCAAAACTTACATATTTCTTTATTTTCTCACAGTAAAAGGTTGGGTATCACTCTTTTCCTCAACCATAACTCTACTACTAGTTTTCTTTTGCAGGCACATTCTGTTGTTCCCATATTACAGAGTATTAAGGTATATTGATATGCTATAAAGATAATGGATGGTTTTTTCCAGTGGGGAAATTGCATTTTGCTTCCATTAGGTATCAGTAAAACTTGTTATATTTATACTACTAGTTAGCAGTGCTGATAGTACTCTCTTAAATTGCTTAAGAAATCAAGAAATTGGACTCACAAAAAGGCGCATCAGGAAAAGTCTGGAGCCTTGATTCAAGGAAAAGCCCTTTGGTAGCGGGTGGTGACATTCCGGATATTGTCTGAAAATGTGTATACTCCATCTGGGAACTGAAGGCGGAACTGCTTTCGGCATTAAAAACGGTATGTATACTTGCATTTTCAGTTGTTGCTGCACCTGCAGCATCAGCTAGTGCCAACAGTTTTTTAAAGGAGAAATTGTCCAAATTGTCTGCATTCTCCATTAATTTGTTATAAACCGAAATGCCGTCTTCATAACCTTGTGATTGTGAGGCCACGGCGGCTTCCCAATTGTTAAAGCCTGGTCCTGCATTGCACAAATTGATTTGGTTACATCACCACGGTCACATTTACGATAATCTAATTTCTCTGAAATTGATAAACTTACCTGATTCTGAGCAATTTGTTCGGTACGCTTCTGTTTGTAGTGAAATTTGTTGTGGATTCATCCAGTTTGTCCGAGGCAATGGAACTTGTTTCCCGACACAGATCGACTCCGGCTCCATCTGGCCAGGCTTTGCTGGGGTTGTAGGAATCCAAGAACTGCCAGTTTCAGAACCTCTCCTGTTCAAAATGGAGTCTTGAGGCCCTAACTCCATTTCCCCCAAGCAAAACCCGGTAAAAACTATATTTTTTCCTTTCCTCTTATTTTCTGTTTATCAGCAATAGATAGAGTCCCTATCTTTTGTTTGTTGGGCAAAAACTGCCTTCCAAAAAAAATAAAAAATTACCAGAGCTGCAGAGGTTTCACGCTGGTCTTTTCTCACAGCCAACTCATTCTAATAAGACCTTCTTCACAGTGAATCCACTCTACCAAACACATCTTGCTTTGATTGACAGAAATGGACCATAAACCTGAGACCAGAGAAGTAAAAAAACCCCTTTATATTACCAAAAACCAATGCATGCAAACCATGGTTATCCAAATTTTCTCGATCACATTCAACAACACCCACAAGAACTCAGATCTTTGAAAATAAAACAAATTCAATTTTAATTCCCCTGAAATTAGTGATGGATGAGCAGAAACTATATGGATTTAGGATAAAAACTTCCTTTTAAAACAAAATTAATCCAAATCACAGATAGATAAACAAGCTATCTGAGTGATGTGAGAATGTTGCTAATATTTTGTGCCATGGAAACTGAAAAACCATGAAAAAAGGGGTAAATTCAGCTAAAACCATTGACTAAAACTCACCGGAGATTGAGTCTCGCCGGAGATCTCACGGATGAGCGGTGGTTGACGGCAGAGATACACTGAATTGGTGTTTTTTTCTGGTAGAAGAGTACATAGAGGGAGTCTTCTCCTCTCTGTAGAATGTAGATTATATAAAAACCAATGCATCCCTCTGGTCCATCTATTTGCTGTTTTCTCTAAGTTAATTTTGCCGGTAAAATACGTATAATAAATTAATGCATTTCTTTCTTCGTATTTAATAATCCAATTCTAAAATGAAACAGTAAGATTCTCTCAGTCTCGTACGTATTTTTCAATATTAAATAAAGAGAAACATTAATGTTACCCGAAGGATATAATTGTCTTTTAAGATTAACAGTACACCTAACCTAAGCACGTGATTGAACTGGATATGAGGGTAGTTCGTTATTAACGCCGTTATGGTATTGTGTTCTATTCATCGCTAGTTCCCAAACATTGCGGTGCCGTTAATTGACAGCGTCTGTGGTCCCCTATAGTGGTGCAGTGACGCACTCTTTTCCACATGGTGTTAAGAGATTATGACTAATTTATTTTTGGTTCGGTGCTAAAAATCTGAGGATTTGGTCATTCAGTGGTGTGGGCTATCATTGTAATTTGTATTATGTATACACAAAAAGTCACCTACCTGGATAAGAAAGTCTGACTTGGAATCTTCGTTGCACTTTTACAGTTATTACGGTTGGACTTTCTATTCAAAAATCGGTTACGAAGCGTTTTCCTTAGTGTCGTGGGACAACTTTGAATAAACTTTCCCACCTTATTGTTGTGGGGCCGTTAATATACCCAACATCAATTATACTGACTCTTTTTTTATTTAATTCAAAATAATTTTGTTTTTGTTACTTTTTTCTACGATAATGTTGAATTTATATTTTGTTTTAAAAATTTCTTTTATCCAATAAACGGTTTTTACAAAAAAATTAAAAAATAGAATGAAAACCAAAATAATATTGTCCTACTATAAGTTGTTCATAATATAATATTTTTTTAAAAAATATTTTTTATAAAATTTAAGGAAAAAGAATAATAGTGAAATTTCATATTATACCTTTCCTTGAAGAGAAATTCTGATATGGATCAGGTCTGCATTAACCTTATGGTTAAAAATAAGTTATGTCATCACAAAATTGTCTCTATCATTATTCTGTAGTGATGTGGTCAATCAATTCTAAACCACATAATCCAATGAAATTTTTTAAAATATTTTTTTATAGAATTTAAGGAAAAAATAATAGGAAAATACCTTATGGTCCAGAATAAGTTATGTCATCACAAAATTGTCTCTGACTTTATTATAAGTGATGCGGTAAATTCTAAATCACATGATTCAATAGACTTAACTTCATATCAGAACTATCATTACTTCATTCCTTTTAACATATTAGAGACTTCAATGTAACTTTAAAAAAATAATTTTTAAAATTAGTGAACACCGTGCATACAATAAGGAAGAAAATTATTAAAGATATCTTTCATATTATACTTTCATTTAATTCTATTAACATAATAGAGTAAAAAATGTAACTTTAGAAAAATAATTCTTAAAATTAGTAAAAGATAAATGGGCATAGGTTGATTTGAGATATTTTTCTTATTATATGTTTATCTAATTCCATTTTTATATTTAGATAGGTGAAATTAGTTTTAGAAAATATTTATTAAAATTAATAAAAGCCCAACTTTTGTAAATTAAGGAAGAAGAAAACTATAAATATTATATTTGTACCTATTTTCATTAACATGATAGAGGCTAACTAAAGTAACTTTAGAAAAATGATTCTTAAAATTGATAAAAGACTAACGTGTAGGTTAAGAAAAAACAAGATTAGATATATCTTTTTTATTACTTCCTTTGTCCCAATATGAATGTTTATATTGTTATTTTAATTTTTCTTAAAATGACAGTCTCACCATTAAGTTATTTAATTGAAAAGGATTTTAGACTATAAGAAAAACTAATTTTCTTTTTTTTTTTATATAAAGTCAAACGTGGACTTTTAAGTTGGCACGGGTAGAATATATTTTTACTTAATTTCATTAACATAATTGAGACGGTGAAACTAATTGTATAGTGCAAATATCATATCTCGTATACTTTTACCTTTTCAATTAACATAATGAGACGCGTGTAGGTTTCTAAGAAAATAATTTATAAAATTAGTAGCAGACCGACGTGTGTAAGTTAAAAAAGAAGAAAATTATAAATATCTTATAACTTCTTTTTTACCTAATTTTATTAACACGATTGAGACGAATGAAGGTAATTTGAGAATAATAATTCTTAAAAATACTAAAAGACTGGCATGTGTAAATTAAGGTTGAAAAAGATTATAAACATCTTTCTAATTATACTTTTACCTATTTTTATAAACACGATAGGGACGCTTGAAGGTGACCACCATAGATTAATGTTGAAAAATATTTATAAACATCTTTCTGATTATATTTTTACCTATTTTCATAAACATGATAAGGATTCGTGAGGTCATCTTAGAAAAATAATTTTTAAAATTAGTAAAAGTTCAACGTGCGTAGATTAAGGAAGAAGAAGATTAGAGACATCTTTCTTCTTATATTTTTACCTAATTCTGTCTAATTTTCTCAAAGCATTCTTAGTAGATAAATCATCACACTTAACTTAGGATCATATTAGGGGCGCACGATTTTAGAGGTGGCTTCCAACGTACATGATGTAGCACTTATTTCACACATTTTGATTGGTAATTGCGTTATGATATATGTCTTACCCCGTGCTATTCATAGGTTTGATAGCACCCACGATCACTTGATAATTGTCCTTTGCTATGAAAAAAATGATATACCATAGACTTTGTTGTCTTATCCCGTGTGAGATTGAATGATCACACAATCCTAGAGATAGCAATGAGGCCTGAACTAGGTATTCCTGTCTCGCTTCCCCATTTTCATTCCTAGCCACATTCCCTTCGGCGGGCAGAAATGGATCCCCATTCCCATCTTAGTAAGAAATCGAAAATCTTAATTTCCGCCTTGCCCCATCCAATCTAACTTAAAATCTTTTATTTTATTTTTTAAAATAGTATAAATGTTTTCTTTCTGGTCCATCCTCGCCTTTACATGGATTTCTCCCCCAACCAAGACAAGAGCAGATGAGTCCCCCAATTCACACTGGTGAATTTTAATCCCTAAGCAATCCTATTGGATGCAATTTAACCGAAGTGCTAGTTAATTTGTTTGCGTTGTTGCTTGTGATAGGATAATGGTGGTGTTATATTGACATTTTATTTTATTTTTAAAAATTAAGTATATTTGATAAGTACTCAGTTTAAAATTATACATTATTTTGTTTTATCATGAATTAAAAATAATTTTAAAAAACTATATTTGATAAGTACTTCTCGATTCTTTGGTGATTATAAGTTACTTGTTTATAGCCATGCCTTTAAAATGAATTACTATTGATATATTTAAGAGCATGTTGACTCAATTTATAATTTAAAATAAGTCCAAAAGGGATGATTTGAAAAGGCAGCATCTTTAGTATTTTTTTTACAACTTATGTTGATGCCAACTTTACATCTAATAAAAAACCCAATATATGAAATGTTAAAATCAAAATAACCAAATGAATATTTTTAATTTATTATTTCTCACTTGGCTGGTTTTGAAAGAATAAATATTTAGCTTTCGGATGGTTCTCTCTTCCAATAGTTTAAAAAAAGTTGTGACAATTGAAAACGTGTGCTTACAGTATAATTGACAATTGACACTTCCTATAACATACAATATTTATAATTGTAGTACTACTATTATTCAAACATGGTTTATCTTATTTAATTTAGAATATATGAATAAATTTTTAGAATTAAAATGTTATATGGAGTGTCACAAAAAATTCAATACTTTTTTTTATTTTTAATTTTATATAATGATAGTCTCACTCACGAGGGATATATGATACTTTTTTCTTTTTGAACGCCCGAAGGCGAAACCCCATAGGGGAAAGTAGCAGCATCATCAGAGGAGAAGGAGAACCCTAGAAAGGGAGCCAAATTTAAAGCTTACCCCATACCTGGGGAGGGTATCGAACCCAGGACCTCAGGATCCTGGGCAAGCCTTACCCCACTGGGCCAAAGTACCTTTTTGATGGATATATGATACTTTAATAGGGAATTTTACTAATATTTTTTAAATTTAATTAGCATGTTGTGATGACTTGTGAACACGGTCAAATTACTCTCACTAAATTTTTGTATCAAGTTAAAAAGAACACTCAATTTTAAATAAATAATCACGTTGTTATTACTTCCTCCATTCCCTATTAATTGTGTTTAGCAGATATCTAGGTATCTAAAATAATTGTCGTTTAAACTTCTTTTATTAGTTATCAACAATTCATTCTAATTATACC